>JAODAL010062726.1:0-19600 GCA_025379985.1 Phyllomedusa bahiana | reverse complement strand
CAGTTTTTAAACATTTCCATCAAATTTGAATGATAGTTCCCTCTTCTCTTCCTGTGTCTGGTCTGTATCATGTCTTATCTCCAATCTCTCCCAACTATTTGACCAGTATCCGCACTGGATAAAACCTTCTTATCTTTTCTCCCAGCACCAGATGATGGAGCCTGGTCTCTATGAACCTAGACCGTAGATTATTGTACTTGTTCTTGTTCCAGGTCAATCAATGATCCGAGAAGACTTGAGCTTTCTTCTGGACTTTCATTTCTCTATAGATGGAACTTTCCAGAAGACCTTCTCTAATGTTATACCTCTGCACAATCTAGGAGATGCAAAGCAATGATCTAGAACAGGACTTGATACCAACCTTCATACGTATGAACGATATGATGTCCTTCACGACCCCCCGGGCTAAGGTTTCCCTCCTCCGGGCCCCATTCTGGAGGGACCTCGATGGGCTCCTTCCCAACAACCACTGTACCAGAACCAGGCTTCAAGCTAGAATGAATTCCATCCGGTACCACAAAGACATCAGGCCTCAGACCTGCATCCACACCTGCCCTAGAGGCCGTCCTCAGTGGAGGGATTGGGGTACTCTGAGTCTCCAAGGCTGGGGGGGAAGCTGTTGGACCTGACTGGTCATATAGAGAGGACCAGGCTTGACTTGATGAAGACCTTTCTCCACCACTTTGACTAGTTGCTACCTCTGGGGTCCCAGTTGGAGGTTCTTTGGTCATTGGGCCATTGGACCTACTCTGGCTTTGACTCAATCTCTCGTCTGATAGTCCAAGGTGCTCAGTCCTTACCCCGGATAGAGGAGATGTTACACTCTCACCACCAGCAGCTCCATGGGCTCCAGTCACTCCTGGCTCTAGACTCAACGTGTCTGGGGATCTGATATCTACACTTCTGGCCGACGTCCATGTGTCCTTACCAGCAAGAGGAGTGGCCAGCCCGGGAATGCCAGTTTGGTGTTCACTGGGCAGAAAGCCAGGACCCCCGGATATACCTCCTCTTCTAGATGTGGTTGTAGTCATCAATGGAGTACTGGTCAATGTATCTGTAGATGGAGGAACAGGTCCAACAGGTCCCTGAGAAGCAAGTGGCACTAGGGAAGTTCTGGGGCCCCTGGAGGTTGACTCGAGGGTTTGCTCCAGTCTTTCTGGGACTCCAGGTTTCCCGCTGATGAGGTGCTCCTCCTGGAGACCAGGTTGGGCACTATCGGCACCAGCTGGAGTTGTCTTATGCCGGGAGATTATACCTGGAGCTCCAGTCGATTGGGATTGGTAATATATTCCTGGTTCTCCGATGTATCCTGGGAGTGGAGAGCGGGGTGGGGGCTTAGACTCAGGAGGAGCTGAAAGGTGCCTGGGTGCAGTGGGAGACTCTGCGGGAGAAGAGGACAGATGAGAGCATCATGCGGGAGGTTGAGGGTTATGCTTCATTTGTGGAACCAAAGGGCCGGACGTCCACCTTCTTACCATATCCCGTATGGGTGATCATCAATATAAAGAGGCGAGGGATCTGTCACAGAGGCCACATCAGCCGCCCTAACAGAGGGGGCGCCGCCCTAACAGAGGGGACGCCACCCCACACCCACACCTTGTGAACACCATGAATCTTGGTATCACTGTATAAAGCCCGATGTGGAATATAAAATTCCTCGTATGGGTTTTCTTGTATAGTGGTATCAGTAGAGCACTGTGTGGCACCACTATACAGTATATTACTCCTGCAGGGTATGGTGGTGGTGGCATTGTATAGTGGTATCAGTAGAGCACTGTGTGGCACCACTATACGGTATATTACTCCTGCAGGGTATGGTGGTGGCATTGTATAGTGGTATCAGTAGAGCACTGTGTGGCACCACTATACAGTACATTACTCCTGCAGTGTATGGTGGTGGCATTGTACAGTGGTATCAGTAGAGCACTGTGTGGCACCACTATACAGTACATTACTCCTGCAGTGTATGGTGGTGGTGGCATTGTATAGTGGTATCAGTAGAGCACTGTGTGGCACCACTATACGGTATATTAGTCCTGCAGGGGATGGTGGTGGTGGCATTGTATAGTGGTATCAGTATGGTATATTAGTCCTGCAGTCTATGGTGGTGGCATTGTATAGTGGTATCAGTAGAGCACTGTGTGGCACCACTATACAGTACATTACTCCTGCAGTGTATGGTGGTGGCATTGTATAGTGGTATCAGTAGAGCACTGTGTGGCTGCACCATACAGTACATTACTCCTGCAGGGTATGGTGCTGGCATTGTATAGTAGTATAGTGAGCACTGTAGGGGCCCACTAAACGGTTTATTAAATTTGCGGGTTTAGGGTGGGGGCATTGTATAGGGGAAATCATAGAGAACTGGGGAAACCAAAAAGGGGTATTTTTATTTTCTGCGGGGGAAAGGGTGGTGGTGGATTGTATAGTGGTAAAATTAGAGCACGTGTGGAAACCACTATACATTTACATTACTCCTGCGGGGTAGGTTTGGTGGCATTTTTATAGGGTATCAAGTAGCGCACTGTGGGGACCACCAAACGGAATATTACCCTCAGGGTTTGGTTGGGGCTTTGTAAAGGGGTATCGTAGCCACTGTTTTTGGGCACCAATTAACAGTATATTACTCCTGCAGTGTATGGTGGTGGTGGCATTGTATAGTGGTATCAGTAGCGCACTGTGTGGCTGCACCATACAGTACATTACCCCTTTCAGTGTATGGGGGTTTGGCATTGTTTATTTGGTATCAGTAGGGGGCACTTTTAAGGGAAACCACTATACGGTATATTGGGTCCTCGGGGGATGGTGGTGGCATTGTATAGGGGGTATCATTTGGCACTTTTGGGGCACCACTTTTACGGAATTTTAAACCCCTGCAGTGTAGGGGTGGCATTGTTTATTGGAACGTAGAGCACTGGCGGCACCTATACAGTTTTTTTCCCCTTTGCAGTTTTAGGGGGGTTTTACGGCTTTTGTACATTTGGTACAGTAGGCACTGTGGGGCCCCACTTTAGGGGGTAAAATTTAGTCCTGCAGTTTTAAGGTGGGGGGCCTTGGAATAGTGGTTTTATTTAGAGAAATGTGTGGCACCATTAACAGTACATTATTTCCGCGGGGTTTGGTGGTGGGTTGATAGGGGGAAATCGTAGAGCACTGTTTTGCACACTTTCATATATTACCCGCAGGGGATGGTGGGGGTTTGGCATTGAAATAGTGGTATCAGTGGGCCCAATGGTGGCACCACTAAACAGTACATTACTCCGGGCGTGGAAAGGGGGGGTGACGGAAATTGAAACAGTGGTATCAGTAGAGCACTGTGTGGCACCACTATACGGTAATTTTATTTCCTCGGGGGATGGTTTGGCATTGTATAGTGTATCATTTGAGAACTGTGTGGAAACCAAATATCCCGGTTTTTACCCTCCCCGTGAAAAGGTGGTGGAAATTGTATTTGGTTTCAGTAGAGCACTGTTTTTGGCACCTTTATCCCTATTTTTTAATCCTGCAGGGGATGGTGGTGGTGGCATTGTATAGTGGTATAAAGAAAGGAAAGTGGGCACCCACTTGGGGTATATTAGTTCTGCAGTCTATGGTGGTGGCTTTGAAACAGTTTTAAAAGTACTCACTGGTGGCACCCAAATAGGGCATTTTTCTCCTGCGGGGGAGGGTGGGGTGGGTTTGGTACATTGGTATCAGTAGGGCACTGGGTGGCCCACTATATGGCAAAAACTCCTGCAGTGTATGGCGGGGGTGGTGGCGTAAAAGGGGTATCAGTAGGGCCCTGTGTGGCCCCAACTGTCCCGTACTTTTACCCCTTGCGGGGTAGGGTTTGGTGGGGGGTGCATTGTAAGTGGAATCAGAAAGCACTGTGGGGGCTGCACCATACAGTACATTACTCCTGCAGGGTATGGGGGGTTTGGCATTTTTAAAAGGGTATCAGTAGAGAAACTGTGGGGGCACCATTTTCCGGCACATTACCCCGCGGGTTTTTTTAGGGGTGGTGGTGGCTTTTGGAAAAAGGGGTATCAGTGAGCACTGTGTGGCACCACATACAGTAAAATTACCCCTGCGTGTATGGTGGGGGATTGTTTTGGGTTTACCCAGTAGAGGCCTGGGGTTGGCACCACATACGGTAAAATTAGCCCTGCGGGGGATGGGGGTGGCATTGTAAAGGGGTATAAATTAGAGCACTGTTTTGGCAACCACTTTTGGGTTTTATTAGTTTCTGCATGGTATGGTGGGGGGGCTTTTGTATAGGGGTATCAGTAGAGCACTTGGGGCCCCCAAACTTTTTATGGCACTTTAAAACCTTTTCAGTGGTATGGTTTTGGCATTGTACAGGGGAAAACCCAGTAGAGCACTTTTGTGGCACCACAAATTTTTAAAAAATTAGTCCGAAAGGGGATGGTGGTGGCATTGTATGTGGTATCAGTAGGCATGTGTGGCACCCTATACATACTTACTTGCAGTGTTGGTGGTGGTGGCATTGTACAGGGGTAAAATTTGGGGCATTTGCCCCCCTTTAAAACAAGTACTTTAAACTCCTGCGGTGTGGGGGGGGGTAAAGGGTTTTTACAGTGGTATCAGTAAAAGCACTGTATGGAAACCACAAACCGGTATATTAGTCCTGCAGGGTATGGTTGGCATTGTAAAGTGGACAGTAGACCACTGTGGGCACCCCCTATAGGGAATTTTAGTTCTGCAGGGAAATGGTTGGCTTTTGTATATTTGGGTATCATTTAACCCACTTTTTGTGGCACCACTTTTACATACTTTAAATCCTGCATTTTATGGTGGGGGAATGTATATTGGTACCCAGTAGGCACTGTGGGCCCCCTATCCGGTAAATTAGTTCGCAGGGTATGGTGGTGGCATTGTAAGTGGTATAAAGTAAGCACTGGTGGCACCACTATATGGCCCCATTACCCCTGCGTGTATGGTGGTGGCATTGTAATTGGTATAGAAAGAGCCTGTTTTCCCACCACTATATGGCACATTACTCCTGCAGTGTATGGTGGTGGCATTGTACAGTGGTATCAGTAGAGCACTGTATGGCACCACTATATGGTATATTAGTCCTGCAGGGGATGGTGGTGGCATTTTTAAGGGGGTATAGTAGAGCACTGGGGGCCACCCCTCTACGGTATTTTTATTTCGCACCTATGGTGGTGGCATTGTTAGGGGTTTCAGAAAAGCTCACTGTGTGGGAAACCACTTTTACAGTACATTACTCCTGCAGTGTATGGTGGTGGTGGATTGAAACATTGGGTATCATTAGAGCACTGTGGGGCCCCCACTATACATTACTTTTAACTCCTGCAGTGAAAGGTGGGGGCCCATTGTACAGGGGTTATCAGTAGGGGCACTGTGTGGCCCCAAACTATACAGTACATTACTCCTGCAGTTTTATGGTGGTGGAAATTGTATATTTGGTTAAATCGGGTAGAGCACTGTTTTGGCACCACTATACGGTATATTAGCCCTTTGGGGGAAATGGTGGTGGCATTGAATAGGGTATCAGTAAGAAATGTGGGGCACCACCCTACGGTATTTTTATTTTTTGCATCTATGGTGGGGCTTTGGGTTAGGGGAAATCAGTAGTTTCACTGTGGGGCCCCAACTTTTACAAAACATTACTCCTGCATTTGAAAGGTGGGCTTGTATAGGGGTTTTATCAGTAAGCACTGTTGGCGGGAACTTTTACGGATATTAGTTCGGGCATTTTCTATGGGGGGTTGGCATTGTATGGGTGGAAATAAGTAGGGGAAACTTTTTTGGCACCATTTAAACGGTATTTTTAAAATCCTGCGGGGGATGGTTTTTGGGGCATTGTTTTAGGGGTTCAGTGAGCACTGTGGGGCACCACTTTTACAGTACTTTTTACCCTGCGGGGTTTTATGGTGGTGGATTGTATAGTGGTATCGGGTTGGGCACTTTTGGGCACCACTTTACGGCACTTTCTCCGGGCAGTGTATGGGGGGTTGGTGGCATTGTATAGGGGGTATAAAGTAGAGCACTGTGGGGCACCACTATTTTTTACTTTACCCCTGCAGTGTAGGGTTGGGGGGAAAATTATAGGGGGTATCATTTAAAGCACTGTGGGGCACCACTAAAAGGGGTTAAATTAGTTCTGCAGGTATGGTGGGGGGGGGGGAATAGAAATAGGGGTTTATCAGTGGGCATGTGTGGCACCACTAAATGGAAACATTACCCCTCCCATTTGTATGGTGGGGGCTTTTGTACAGGGGTTTAATCAGAAAGAGCACGGTATGGAAACCACTATATGGAAAAATTGGGCCCCGGGCAGGGGATGGTGGGGGCATTGTTTTGGAAAAAAGTGAGCACTGTGGGGCACCACTAAAACCGTCCCTTACCCTGCAGTTTTAAAGGGGTGGTGGCAAAAAAACGTGGAATCAGAAGGCAAAATGGCCCACAAACGGTTTTTTTAGCCCGGGTTTTTATGGTGGGGCATTGAAAATTGGAATCATAGAGCACTGTGGGCCCACCCCAAACGGTTATTTGGTTTCCCCAGTCTTTTGGTGGGGCATTGTTTTAGGGGTATGTACTCACTGTTTTTTGGCACCACGAAAAAGAAATTTTTTACCCCTTGGTTTTTTTTTGGGGGTTGGGTGGCTTTGTACGTGGTTTTCAGTAAGCACGAAAGGCCCACTTAGGGAATTTTAACCCTGCAGGGAATGGGTGGGGGCTTTTGTTTTAGTGGTATCAGTAGAGCATTTGTGTGGCCCCCCTCTACGGTAATTAGTTCTGCGGTCTAGGGTTTTGGGGGGAATTGTACAGGGGTTATCAGTATTTCACGTGGGGGCACCCCCCCCAAATTCCCCCCGGTATTTTAACTCCTGCAGTGTAGGGTGGGGGCTTTGTAAAAGGGGTTTATAGTAGAGAAACTTTTATGGAAACATTTATAGGGTTTAAAATTAGTTTTTTGCAGCTTTTGGGGGGGGCCATTGTTTTGTGGTATCAGTGGGCACGAAATTGGCACCTCAAACGGAAATATTAATCCTGCAGGGGAATGGTGGTGGTGGCATTGTATATTTGTATCTTGGGACCCACTGTGTGGCCCCACTATACAGTACTTTTAAAAAACCCCTTTCAGTGAAAGGTGGGGGCTTTTGTATAGTGGTATCAGTGGGAGCACTTTTGTGGCTGCCCCCATACGTACATTACTCCGAAAAAGGGTTATGGTGGTGGCAATTTTTACAGGGAAAAAGTAGGGGATGTGTGGCACCACTTACGGCCCCCCCAAATTACTCCGCATTTGTAGGGGTGGGGCTTTGGTTTATTTGGTATCATTAGAGACAGGTGTGGCCCCCAAACTGACAGAAAATATTACTCCTGAGGGAGGGTTGGGGTTTGGCATTTTTTACATTGGAAACAGTAGAGCACTGTGCGGCACCACTATACGGCATATTACTCCTGCAGGGTATAGTGGTGGCATTGTATAGTGGTATCAGTAGAGCACTGTGCGGCACCACTATACGGTATTTTTGGGTTCTGCGGGGTATGGGGGTGGCATTGTATAGGTACATTTTAAGCACTGTGTGGCTGAAACCATAAATTTACATTACCCCTGCAGTCAGGGGTGGGGGGCTTGTAAAATTGGTATCGGTAGGAAATGTGTGGCACCAGGGGGGGGGGGTTACAGTATATTACCCTGCGGGGTTTTTATTGGTGGGGGCCCATTGTACGTGGAAATCTTTGAGCACTGTGGGGGCCCCACTTTTACAGTAAAATTACCCCTGCAGTGTATGGCGGGGGGCATTGTTTTGTGGAAAAACAGTAGACATGTGTGGCCCCACTTTTCCCAGTACTTTTATCCGGCAGTGTATGGTGGTGGGGGCATTGTACAGTGGTACATTTAGAGCACTGTGGGGCCCCACTTTTACAGTACTTTAACCCCCTGCGTGTTTTGGTGGTGGGGGCATATGTATAGGGGGTTAAAAATTCATAGAGCACTGTGTGGCCCCTATACAGAATTTTTACTTTGCAAGTGATGGGTGGTGGTGGCTTTGTATATGGTTCAGTAAGCATTTGTGGGGGCAGCACTATAGGGTATATTAGCCCCGCAGGGGATGGTGGGTGGTGGCATTGTTTAGGGGGTACCCAGTAGAGCACTTTTGTGCACCACAATACAGTACTTTTACTCCTGCAGATGTTGGGGGGGATTGAAATAGGGGTACAGTGGGCACTGGTGGCCCCAAACAAAACAGTTTTACCCCTCCCATTTTATGGGGTGGGGGCTTTGTATAGTGGTATCAGTAGAGCACGTGTGGCAGAAACTAAAAACGGTTATTATTTCCTGCAGGGGAGGGTTGGGGGGTGGCATTTTTTGTGGTATCAGTAGACCCTGTTTTGGCCCCCCACTATACGGTATTTTTAAAGTTCGCGGGAAAAAGGTGGTGGCTTTGGGTACGTGGTATCAGTAGAGCACTTTTGGGCACCACTATACAGTCTTTTACCCGTGAAAGGCGGTGGGGGCATTGTATAGTGGTATCAGTACGCACTGTGTGGCACCATTTATACAGAAAAATTTACTCCGGGCGGGTAAGTGGTGGCATTGTACGTGGTATCAGTAGAGTACTGTGGGGCCCACCACTATAAAAGTACTTTTACTCCTGCAGTTTTATGGTGGGGGGTGGCATTTTTTATAGTGGGGTACCCGAGGCATTTTGTGGCACCACTATACAGTCATTACCCCTGCACTGTATGGGGGTGGGGGCTTTGTTTTGTGGTATCATTTAAGCACTGTGTGGCCCCACTATAGGGTTAATTTTAAAGTCCGGGCGGGGGGTGGGGGTGGTGGCTTTGGTTTTGTGGTATAAAGTAAAAGCACTTTTTTTGGCACCACTAAAACGGTTTTTTTACCCCGCATTTGAAGGGGTTGGTGGGCATTGTAAAAGTGGTATCAGTAGGCACTGTTGGCACCACTTTACGGTTTTTAAACCCTTCAGGGGATGGTGGTGGGTGGCATTGTTTTAGTGGATAGTAGGGGCACTGTGTGGCCCCCCCTATACGGTATATTAGTTCTGCAGCCCAAATGGTGGGGGGGGGGGCAATTGGGTACAGTGGTATAAAGTAGCCCCACTGTGGGGGGCACCACTGTACAGTACATTATTTCCTGCATTTTTATGGGGGTTTGGCTTTGTACATTGGTATCAAAGGGGCACGGGTGCGGCACCACTATACGGTATATTACTCCTGCAGTGTATGGTGGTGGCATTGAAATTTTGGTTCATAAAAAGCACTGTTTTGGGCACCCTATACGGGGTTACAATACTCCTGCAGTTTTTGGGTGGTGGCATTGTATAGTTTTATCAGTAGAGCATTTGTGTGGGACCATTTTTCGGCACATTACTCCTGCAGTGTTTTGGGGGTTTGGGTTTGGAAATTGTACGGGGTTTCAGTAGCGCATTTTGTGGCCCCCCCTATACGGTATATTGGGTTGGGGGGCGGGGATGGTGGTGGCATTGTATAGGGGTTTTACCCAGTGGAGCACTGTGTGGCACCATGTACAGTATTTTTACTCCTGCGGGGGGGTGGCATTTACAGGGGTATCAGAAAGGGGGTTTGGGGGGGGGGCCCACAAACAGTACATTTACTCCTGCATTTAGGCGGTGGGGGGCCATTGTTTTGTGGTATCAGTAGCCACTGTGTGGCACCACAAACCCCTTTACTTTTAACTCCTGCAGGGTATGGTGGGGGTTTTGGATTTAATAGGGGTATCAGTAGGGGCACTGTGGGCACCACTATAGGGTTAAAATTAGTCCTGCAGGGGAGGGGTGGGGGTGGCATTGTATAGTGGTATCATTTGGAGAAACTGTGGGGGCCCCACTATACGGGTATATTACTCCTGCAGGTATGGGGGTTTGGCAATTGTATGGGTATCAGAGAGCCCCGTGTGGGCACCACTTTTAGGGTTTATTTTAAAACCCTGCGGGGAGGGTGGGGTGGCATTGTTATTTGGTATCTTTAAGAGCACTGTGTGGCAAAAAAAAAACCCTGGGGTATTAGTGTTTTGGGGTTCCTATGGTGGTGGCTTTTAAAAAGGGGTATCAAAAGCTCACTTTTGTGGCCCACTAAAGGGTATATTATTTCCCTTTGGGGGGTGGAAATTGTATAGGGTATCAGTAGCCACTTTTGGGGCCCACCACTATCCCATTTACTTACTCCTGCGTGTATGGTGGGGGGGAATTTTTTATATTTGGTATCAGTAGGGCACGGGGGCACCATTAGGTATTTTTACTCCTGCAGTGTTTGGTGGGGGTTTTTTGAAATTTGGTATCTTTAGGGGCCTGTGTGGCCCCCAATACAGTACAATACTCTGCAGTTTTGGGTGGGTGGTGGCATTGTATAGTGGAATCAGAAAGAGAAACTGGTGGCCCCAATTATAAAATTAAATTACCCCTGCAGTGTATGGTGGTGGAAATTTTTATAGGGGTATCAGTAAGCACTTGGTGGGCCCCAAACTTTTACGGAAATTTTACTCCTGCGGGGTTTTTTAATGGGGGTTTGGGGGGCTTTGGGATAGTGGTATCAAAAGAAAAACTGTGTGGCACCACTATACAGTACATTACTCCTGCAGTGTATGGTGGTGGCATTGTATAGTGGTATCAGTAGAGCACTTTTGTGGCTGCCCAAAACAGTACTTTTACTCCTGCGGGGTTTTATGGTGGGGCTTTGAAATAGTGGTAAAAGTTGGGGAAATGGGGTGGAAACCACTAACGGACATTACTCCTGAAATTGTTTGGGGGTTTGGCATTTTTTATAGTGGTATCATTTAGAGAAACTGTGTGGAAACCACTTTTAAGGTGGGGGCAATTTGGGGGCCTGCAGTGTTTTGGGTGGGGGGCTTTGGTTAGTGGTATCATAGCGCCTGTGTGGACCACCATAGGGTAAATTTACTCCCTGCAGGGTAGGGTGGTGGGGCATTGTATAGGGGGATCATGGGCGCCTGTGTGGACCCCCAAACGGTATATTACCCCTGCAGTGAAAGGGTTTTTGGTGGAATTGTATAGGGGGATCAGTAAGAAACGTGGGGCATTTCCTATAGGTAAAATTTTGGGGCCGGGGAGGGGGGGGGGGGGGGGTTTGGGGGGCAGGGGGGGGGGTTATTTTGGGGGGGGGGGGGGGGGGGGGCACCACTATACGTATTTTTACTCCTGAAGTGTTTTGGTGGTGGTGGCATTGTATAGTGGTTTTCAGTAGAGCAAACACCCCTATAGGGTTTAATATTGTCCTGCAGGGTATGGTGGGGGCATTTTTTGTGGTATCATAGAGCATGTGTGGCACCACTCTACGGTATTTTTATTTTTCTGCAGCTATGGGGTGGCTTTGTACAGGGGTTATAGTAGTCACTGTGTGGCACCACTGAAAGGGGAAAAAAAACTTACTCCCTTGCATGTTTGGGTGGTGGGGGCATTGTATAGGGGTTTATCAGTAGAGCACTGTATGGAAACCCTATACGGTTTTTATCCTGCGGGGTTTAGGGTTGGTGGCTTTGGGATAGTGGTAAAATTAGAGCACTGTGTGGCCCCAACTCACGGTATATTAGTTCTGCATTTTGGGTGGTGGCATTGTACAGGGGTTATCAGTATCTAAACTTTTGTGGCACCACTGTACGGTAAAATTACTCCGGGGGGAGGGAATGGGTTGGGGGGGGGGGGGGGGGCATTTGTATAGGGGTATCAGTAGAGAAAATGTGTGGCACCACTATCGAACATTACTCCTGCTTTATTTTGGTTGGCATTGTACAGTGGTATCAGTAGGGGCACTGGGTGGCCCCAACTATACAGTACTTTTACACCTGGGGGTTGGTGGGTGGCATTGAAATGTGGTATCATTAAGCACTGTGGGGCACCAACTATAAAAGTACATTATTCCTCCCGGTTTTGGGGTGGCTTTGGGTTAAGTGGAAATAAAGTAGAGCATTGGTGGCGGGCAATTTAAGACATTATTCCTGCGGTTTTGGTGGGGGGGCATTGTATAGTGGTATCAGTAGAGCACGGGAGTGGCACCCCCTTTTTACAGTACTTTACCCCTGCGTGTAGGGTTGGGGGTGGATTGTTTTAGTGGTATCAGTAGAGCACTGTTTTGGCCCCACTATACAGCATTACCCCTGCAGGTATGGGGGGTGGGGGCCCATTGTATAGGGTTCAGTAGGCACTGGGGACCACTATACGTACATTACTCCTGCAGTGAAAGGGGGTGGGGTTTGTAAAAGTGGTATCGTAAGCACGTGCGGCAAAACAAAAGGTTTATTACTCCTGCAGGGGTATGGTGGGGGCCCATTTATAGGGGTAGGGGGTTTGGGGATGGGGGGGGGGGGGGAAAAATAGGGTTTTGGGGGGGGTCCTGCAGGGTAGGGTGGGGGCCCTTGTACAGGGGTACAGGGGGGGGGGGCACTGTGTGGCCCCCTTTTACGTAAATTTTTCTGCAGGGGGGGTTGGTGGGGCATTTTATAGTAGTATCAGTAGAGCAAATGTTTGGCACCATTTTACGAAACATTCCCCCCCGAAAGGTAGGGTTTGGTGGGGGATTGGGGGGGGGGTTGGGTGGTATAGTGAGAAATGTGTGGCCCCAAAACTATACGGAAATTTTAGTTCTGCAGTCTATGGTGGTGGCATTGTATAGTGGTATCAGTAGAGCACTGTGTGGCACCACTATATGGCACATTACTCCTGCAGGGTATGGTGGTGGCATTGTATAGTGGTATCAGTAGAGCCCCGGGGACCCCCCTATACGGTATATACCCGGGCAGGATAGGTGGTGGTGGCATTTTTATAGTGGTATCAGTAAGCACTGTGTGGCACCATTTATACATTTAAAAAAAAACCCCTGCGGGGGAGGGTTTGGGGCATTTTTACAGTGGTTAAAAGTAAGCAATGTGTGGCCCCAAACTTTTACAGCCTTAAACCCTCCCATGTTTTGGGGGTTTGGAAATTGTATAGGGGTTTATCAGTAGACCCACTGTTTTGGCACCACTATACATTTAACAAACACCTCAGGGTAGGGTTTGGTGGTGGCTTTAAAAAGGGGTTTATCAGTAGAAAATGTGGGGGCACCCCCTATACAGTACATTATTTCCTGAAAGGGGAGGGTGGGGGCATTGTTTTAGGGGGTATCTTTTAAGCACTGTGGGGCTGCCCCCTCAGTACTTTAAATCCTGCAGGGTATGGGGCTGGCTTTGGAAATAGTGTATCATAGACACTGTGTGGCACCACTAACAGTATTTTTTTAATGCAGGTATGGGGTGGGGGCATTGTAAGGGGTTCATAGCGAACTGTGTGGCTCCACTTTTACAGTTATTATCCTCAGGGTATGGTGGGGGAAAATTGAATAGTGGTATCATTAAAAGCACTGTTTTGGAAACTCAATTTTGGGGGGGAAGGGGGGAGGACGGGGATAAAAAGGGGGGTTTTTTAAAGAATTACCTGAGGGGGGGGGGAAGGGGATCAGAGAGGGGTTGTGGGCACCACTAAAGACATTAAACCTGAGGGGGGGGGGATTTGAAGGGTATCAGAGACCGGGGGCAACTAAAGTTTTTAGGCGGGGGAGGTTTGGGTTGGAGAAGGTTTCAGAAGACCTGGGGGCTGAATGGGAAACCCTGGGGGGTTTTTCCAGATGTAGATCAGAGACCTGTGGCCAAAAGAAATCGGGGGATTGGGGGGGGGCATTGAAGGGATCAGAGCAAAGGTCCAGACTAAGGGGGTTTTTGGGGGCATGAAGGGGCCCCAGAGAGGTGGACCAACAGACTAGGGAGGGGGTTTGGGGGGAGGCCAAAACTAAAAAAGGAAAAAGGAGGCCCGGGGACAAGAAATAACTGGGCCAACTGGGGGATCAAGCCCTGACCCAGCAGAAAAAGGACCCCGAACCGACAGATAGAGGGACCAGGTTTGGGGCCCGGGCTGAGGGTTCCCCAAAACCCTGGGGGGAAACCCAAAAAGAGGAATCAGGGGGGTTTGAGGCCCCTCAATTTACAGAGGAACAGAGAACTGACCCGGGATAGGGGAAGATCAGAGACCGGGGCCCCAGTGGGAGGATCAGGGGCCCAAAATGGGGGTCAGGAACCTGAGGCCAGACTAGGGGATCGAGACTGGCCAGACTAGAAAAAGGGAGATCCCCAAAGGGGGAAGAACGGGCCAGATAGAGAGGATCGAGCCCAACCCGGGGCTAGAGAGGATCAGAGACCGGGCCCAGCTGAGGGATAGAGACCTGGGGCCCGCTAGAGAGGATCAGGAAACCCAATGGGAATCAAAACCCATTAGAGAGAATCAGAGCCCCTGAGGCAAGATAAAAGGGGATAAGCCCTGAGTTCCCGCTAGAGAGGATCAGAGCCCGGGGGCCCGATAGGAGGATCAAAACCCCAATAAGAGGATCAGAGACCTGGGGCCTGATAAGGGGAAGACCGGGGGAATTGAAGGTAAAGGGGACGAGGAGACTGAGGGCCAGAGGGCCCCAGACTAGAGGGGATCGGGAACTGAGGCCAGAATAGAGGGGATGGGGGGGGGACCTGGGCCCAGATAGAGAGGATCAGAGACCTGAGGCCCAGAATAGAGAGGACCGAGACCCCCGGGATAGAGGGGGATCGGGAGAGAAACTAAAAAAAGAGGGAACTGGGGGTGATTTTGGGGTGAAAATGGGGGGGGGGGATCAGAGGGGGGGGGAAGGGCCCGCAGGGGGTCGGGGAAAAAGGGGTCAGGACCTGGGCCCCCGGCTCCCCAGATTCCCCCAGCGGAGTCCCCGGGGCCCCCCGGACCCCGACTAAGAGGATAAAGGGACCCTGGGGGGTCCCCCAGACTGAGAGGATAAGACCCCAGAAGGCAAGGAGAGGTGAGAGAGGATAGGACGAGGCCAGACTAGAGGGTTCAGAGACCAGGCCCCAAAGGCTAGAGAGGTCAGAGACCGAGGCCCCAGACTGAGGGGAAAATCAGAGCCCCGACGGGGTCCAGAAAACAGAAGGATAGAGAACCAGACTAGAGGGGGTCAGAGACCGGGGCCCGCTAGAGAGGATCAGAGACGAGGCCGGGGCAGAGAGGAAGAGATGGGGCCCCAGATAGAGGGGATCAGGACCCCGACAGAGAGAATCAAAGGGCCCAGCTAGAGAGGATCGGGAGACCGAGGCCAGTAGAGAGGACCAGGACTGGGCCAGACTAAGAGGATCAGAGACCTGAGGTCCAGACTAGAGAGGATAGGCCCTGAGGTCCAGACTGGGGAGGCAGGCCCTGAGGCCCCAGATAGAGAGGACAGAGACCTGGGCCAGACTGGAGGATCGAGACCCCCAGTTAGAGAGGATCAGAGACCGAGGCCCAGATGGAGGCCAGAGACCAAGGCCAGATAGAGAGGATCAGAATGGGGCCCCAGATAGAGAGGATAAAGGACCTGAGGCCCAACTAGAGAGGATCGGGCCCGGGGCCCCCAGACTAGAGAGGATCAAAACCGGAGGCCAGACTAGAGAGGATGGGGCCCTGAGGCCCAGATAGAAAGGATCGGGGCCCCCGACCCCCCGATAGAAGGACAGCGGGCCCCGATAGAGGGATCAGAGCCCTGGGGACCAGACTAAAGGGACAAAACCAGAGGTCCAGACTAGAGGGATCGAGACAAGAGGTCGGGCTGGAGGATCAAGGACCGGGGCCCCCCGGGACTAGAAGGATCAAAACCCTGAGGCCCCCAGAAAAGAGGAGGATCAGCCGAGGCCCAGATAGAGGGATAGAGACGGGGCCCCGGGCTGAAGGATCAGACCGAGGCCCAGATAGAGAGGATCAAGGCCGAGGCCAGACTAGAGAGGATCAGAGCCCCGGAGGCCCAAGACAGAGGGAAAAGGGACCCGAGGGCCCAGCTAGGAGGATCAGAGACGAGGCCGGCTGGGGGAGGTCAGAGACCTGAGGTCCAGACTAAAGAGGTCAGGAAACCTGAGGCCCGACTAGGAGGATCAGAGACGAGGCCCCCGACTAGAGGGATCGAGACCTGAGGTCCAGAATAGAGAGGATCAAAGGCCGAACCCCAGACTAGAGAGATCAGAGACCCCGAGGCCCCCAGATAGAGAGGATAGAGACCAGAGGCCGACTAGAGAGGATTCAGAGACCTGAGGCCCCAGCTAGAGAGGATCAGAGACCAGAGGTCCAGACTAGAGAGGATCAAGGGACCGGAGCCCGACAAAAAAGGATCAGAGACCAGACGACCAGATAAAAAAGGGGACCGGACCCGTGGCCCAGACTAGAGGGCCCCAGAGCCTGAGGTCCGACTAAGGGGGATCAAAAACCAAGGTCCAGACTAATGGACAGAGACCCAGAGGTCCAGACTAGAGGGTTAGACCAGGGGGCCCCAACTAGAGGGGAAAATCAGAGATGGAAGGCCCCCAGATAGAGAGGATCATGACCAGGGCCCCCAGCTAGAGAGGATCAGAGACGAGAGGCCAGACTAAAGGGACAGGGGACCGACAAACAGACTAAAAGGGGGATCAGAGAATGAAGGCCCAGACAAAGAGGAAACCAGAGCCCAGAGGGCCCAAACTAGAAGGTCAGAGGCCCGAGCCCGACTAGAGAGGATCAGAGACCTGAGGTCCAGACTAGAGAGGATCAGAGACCCAGACTAGAGAGGATCAGAGACCCAGACTAGAGAGGATCAGAGACCTAAGGTCCAGACTAGAGAGGATCAGAGATACTTGAAAAAATACGTGAGGCAACCAATTATATAAAAAAATCTTCAATTTTTTTACTTGTAAAAAAATATAAAAATATTTTTGGTGGAAAAAAGGTTTTCCCCCTCTGAAAACGTTTTCAGGTGCCGGACCCAGTGCAGCGGCCCCCACTCCTCTAAAAAAACGTCCCCTTTACGGGGGATTTTTATCTATTTCCCAAAACAATGGTACCCTTCAATAAGGATGAAAATTGTTGGGTAGCCTAATTTCCCATAAATGTTTTTATTTTTTGTACA
Source organism: Phyllomedusa bahiana (assembly GCA_025379985.1). NCBI lineage: Eukaryota > Metazoa > Chordata > Amphibia > Anura > Hylidae > Phyllomedusa > Phyllomedusa bahiana. The sequence goes on along the minus strand of JAODAL010062726.1, from coordinate 2,650 downwards.
AGAAAAATTTTTGAAGATTTTTTTTATATTGGTTTGCCTCACGAAAATTTTTTTCAAGTAAAATGTAATTGGGAATTGGAAAACCCCTCCCCATGAAAACCCTTGAAAAAAAGCGGTGAAAAAAGGGATAAAAAAAAATACCTTCGTATAGGGGAGGTCAGGACCAAGGCCCAGACTAGAGACGATCAGAGACCCGAGACCCTGAGGTTATTTTTGGACCCATTATTTACAGATAACAGAGATCATGCAGACTTTCCCAACGTCTTACCACATCCTTCCTCATCGGAGAAGTCCTTGCAGTCACTTGTCCCGTCGCATAGAGAGGTGGAGGCGTTCACACACTCACCGCTGCCACACTCGAATTCCCCCAGCTTGCAGTGAGTTGGCTTTGCTTCTTCAGGGAAGGTAACTGTGTCAGGGCTCCTTGTGACCGGGGGTCTGGTGGGCTCTGCTAGATGGTAATGTCACCAAACAGTCACAACCACAGAACGTGATATCTGCCCAAAATGGGCAATAGCAAGAAAGCTGAAAGTGTCTCACGTAAAGTGCACAAGGAGGTGTCTATTGTATGCTATCACCTTAAAACGAAGGCCCCCCTTACTTTGATTCCCCCACCCCCTCCGGGCCCAGAAGTCCTAAAGGTCCCGGGGGGAAAATGGCTGAAGCTTAGGGTAACCCAGTCTTGCTTGATGAGACGGAGCGTCAACCTAGGAGCTCAACAAGGGTGACCTTTCCAAAAAGAGCCATGGTTGAAGGTTAAAAGGAACCTAATGGTCACATATTCTCCCCCTAGCCCAAAAAGGAGGGCCAAAAGGACACCGACCCAAGGGGTTCTGTGACAATCAACATGACAAAAAAACTTTTAAAATCCATTGTGTGGCGGGGGAATTTATCCAAAATTCCTGTATAAAAAGAGATGTGCACTCAATGGGATGAGCAATGGGCATCTATTCAAGTGGGGGCCCACACCTTGTGACGTCAGGCACCTCAGGGGCACTTTGGGTTTCCTAATCTCCTTAAGACCTCATTGCTTTGTTCCTGGGGTCGTGGTTATCTACAGTCTGCACATAAATGAAAACCCTGTGTACACCTGGAGGGAACCCCTTGGGGCCTGTCCATGACTCCCATGGAGACATATACTGCACAGATTTAAACCCAAGGGGCAGAGACGTGAAGCCTCCCATCCCCCTCAGCTGCTGAGTCAAGCGCTGCACTAAGGTCTGCTCATCTCCTAGACTCCCAAAAGGAGATGAGACTCACTGCGCAGGTAGATGGCCTTGTGATACTCCATGGGAAAAACACGGAGGAAACGAGTCAGCAGGACCCCGCTCAGCTCGCGCCTCACCGCCGTGTTACTGTCAGTGTTGGCATCAAAGAGCTGATACAAGAGAACACAAGAGACCGAAGACTAAGAAAGCTCCGAGGGTTGGGAGTGAAGAGGCGAAGCCTGAAGATCCAGAGGAGAAGGAAGAGGTCTCCACACTGGAAGATGACTGTGTGCCTCCGCAGGTGACCTTACCTGGAGACCCCGTGGGGAAATTGGTCCTCCCCCCGTGAAAGTTGTGGAAATAAAACCCCCCATTTATGAAAACCAGGCCATATTTGGTGACATAACCCCCCGACTGCCGGCCGCCCTGAGTGACCACCGCAGAGATGAAGGTGGGCTGCATGAAGTCTACTTGGGAGAAAGGATGCTTGTCTGTGTCCAGAGGACTCCAGCCAGGTACGATGTTCAGGCTGAGGAAGAGGCAGAAAGAAAAAAGGGGGGGTCCATCCCCCCCCTCCGTAAGGGGCCCCCCCAGTGTTTCCCCCCCCCAAGTACCATGTCCCACGTGCCTTCTCCCCAGTACAACTTCCTTCAGAAAACAATACCCCAAACATTGCCATCCCCCCTCCATTTACCATGTCCCTTCAGTGCCCTCTACCCTTAGTACCATGTCCCCCATTGCCATCTCCCCCAGTACCATGGTGCCTTCAGTGCTTTCTCCTCCCAGTGCTATATCTTCCCGGTACCATGTTGCGGTCGTGTCATATCCTCCAGTACCATGTCCCATCAGTGCCATCTACCCTTAGTACAATGTCCCATCAGTGTCTCCCCCCCCCAGTACCATGTCCCTTTTCCAGTGAAAATCCCCCCCCCCCAGTCCCATGTTCCCTTTCAGTGCTCTTCCTCCAACCTGTTCCTTCAGTGCCATCTCCCCCAGTACCATGTTTCTTCAGTGCCTTCTCCTCCCGGTACCATGTCCCATCAGTGCCATCTACCCTTAGTACAATGTCCCATCAGTGTCATCTCCCCCCAGTACCATGTCCCTTCAGTGCCATCTCCCCCAGTACCATGTTCCTTCAGTGCCACCTCCCCCCAGTACCATGTCCCTTAAGTGCCCAAATTCCCCCCCCATACCATTTTTCCTTCAGTGCCTTCTCCTCCCAGTACCATGTTCCTTCAGTGCCTTCTCCTCCCAGTACAATGTTCCTTCAGTGCCTTCTCCTCCCAGTACCATGTTCATTCAGTGCCTTCTCCTCCCAGTATCATGTTTCTTCAGTGCCATCTCCCCCGGGGTACCATGCCCCATCAGTGCTTCTCCCCCTTTCCATTTTTTCCTTCAGTGCCTTCTCCCCCCAGTACCATGTTCCTTCAGTGCCTTTTCTC
>JAODAL010062725.1:0-19600 GCA_025379985.1 Phyllomedusa bahiana | reverse complement strand
GGGAAAAGGGACAGTATATTTCCTGAAACTAAAATGGGGTTGAAAGACTCCTTTTTCCGGCACTTTTTAATCTGGGGTCATGCAGGTTGGGGCTCTGCTGTGGCCCAGGACGGTATATCAATGTCCAGTTCAACCTAAAATGGTGGTTGAAATACTCCTTTTTCCGGCACTTTTTAAATCGGGGGGTCATGCGGGTTTTGGGCTCATGCGCGTTCCAGACAGGGATATTCAATGTCCAGTTCAAGTAAAAAATGATGGTTCAAATAAAAATTTTCTTCTGGCACTTTTTAATTTGTGGGTCATGCGGGTTTAAGGGTCTGCTGGGTGCAAGACAGGGATAGTGAGTGGTCTGTGATTTTTTTTCTGTGGCTTTATAACCTAAGTGTGTTGCCTAAGATGTACCCCGGGTATCCATTTGACTGTTGTGGATGTTAATTCCAGCTTCTCCAGCCCTGTTTGGGTGTAAGAATGAAGGGGGTTTGTTTGCTCTCCCATAGACTTTAATGGTCATCGCCGATAATCTATTACGACTATGGGAAAAATCGTCTTGATAATTGCCGATATCGACTATCGACCCGATGATGATAGTCAACGTAATCGCTCATCACTAGTCCTGAAACTTTGGTAGAAATTACATATAACGAACAACATCCAGCAATTTGAATACCAAGTGGGTCTGCTCCCTTCAGGAAGGAGTGACCATGTATGCTGTGAACAGACCCTATGTTTGACCTATTGTAGAGGACAACTAGTAATAGTAATTTTAATTTCAGGACTCTAAATCTCCCTTTTTGTCTTTCCTTTACCAAACCTGATTCATTTTGTAAGTCAGTGTAAATAGGGTGACACTGAGGAGTCATGTACAGTATGTGTAGAAGTGCATCTGGTATTATGTAGTATATGTATTAAATGCATAGTGATGGTTTTACCTCTTTAGGTAGATTACTGGAGTATTTACAAGAAAAGATGTAGCACACAGAGCGTCTGACAGTACAACATGTTGTATGCTGAAATTTAGGGCAAATTCAGCTAAATGCTTTGAGTGGGACAGAAGGGAGTTATCTCGGGAATTCTTCATGGTATCTGCTCGGTGTTTCACTAACATCCTCTGAGAAGCCTTCAGGGGCCTTTTTCAAGAGTCAGGACCTCAGTGTAATATACAAGTTGTGATTGTGATATTTCCCTGGATGACTGTACTTCACTGTTCTGAGGTCAGAGGTCACCAAAGGTTCGGTAGTTGCAGTAACGCTGCCTGTCACCATTAATAAGTACAAAGAACTTGCTTTAAAAGCCGCCTTATAAAACTTTAAAGGGATTTGGAAGCTTAAGTGAACTTCTTAACGTCTTTAGGGGCCAAGTGCATTTGGGTTGTCTACTTAGATTAATTTCACAGAGTTTAAAGGGTCAAGCAATTCACTTGGCAATGATTACTAATGCATGAAACACTGAATTTCATGCTGTTGCCTTTTTTTTTGTTGTGTTTAAACAGATGCAAAAGGGAAAGAGTTGTTTGCAGGTCATTCCAGCTGTGCAGGGGTTAATATTTGTCACCAATGATAGAATGCCAGTATAAGCTTGTATCATACTTAAGATGAGAAAAGCAGCCATGTAGGCGTAGCATTACACATGGTGGTTGCAGTTAAGGCTTTAGCTCCCATTAATAGACTGTTTTACAAGGTTTTATTTTTTCTACAATAGTCTTTGCTGTATATGAAAGCTATCCATAGGGACCAGTGATTGATTTATATTCTCCAACCTTCCTAATTTAGCAGGATTAGGAATGATCAATCCCATATCTATTACAGATCTATAAATACACAATAATTGATTCATTGGCACCAGGGCCTAACCATTTTCCATGTCAAAGTCATCTGTTAGGGTATCCATTATGGCAATATAGATGGTACCACTGCCAGAGCCCCAGTGTAAAATGGTTCCCACCATGACAAGCTAGCTCTCACCTACTACCTTGTGGTCATCCAAAGAGAACTGCACAATTGCCCTTGTGTTAAAAGGGTTGTCTCACTAGAAAGAGTAGCTTTAAACATGTAGAGAACAGTAAGTGAAGAGTTTTTCCATATATATATTTTTTTTAGCTTTGCTGCGGAGATAGATGTTATCAGTGTGCACATAGGTTTCTCTAGGTTACTGACCTGCTCTCCCCTTCTCTCTCTGCTCTGTCTTTTCCCATAGGTCAGACTGCCAACAGTCAGAGAACAGTGTGCTATCTCAAACAAGTAATTAGTCTCCTTTCTTTGTTTACTTTGAGCTTTGTAGATAACATGTCTTGCTTTCATGTCAGTGCTATTAGAAGAGCTGTGAATGCCCAGCTGATATGCTAATCACTGCTACAGAACCAGACACAGCCTGACCCATATATTCCACATATAATGGTGTTTCCTGGGACAATGTATCTTGAAACTTCATTCACCATACAATGTCACAGACACTGCTGATCTGCAGTACATGTGATTAAAGGAAGATCCAGCCAGTTATCATGAACATTTTACATCTGTATTAGGGAAGTGCATGCAGTGATTGTTGGTCTAGTAGCGCCTTAATACAGTACAGTGCGGTACTTATGTCTTATTCTGCTCTTTACATGTGCAAGGAAGAGCATCTCCTTTGGGCCCCAGGTGAGTGCCCAATTTTATCTTTTTCTGGTACATTGGGTATAAAGTACATGACCCAAAGACGCTCTGGTCCTCAAGATACAAAGTAATTTCCAGCTTCCTGCTGCTCTTTTTGAATTTCATGTGCAACCACTTGCATTGGTCATCTGCTAAACTTTCTTTAATCTTCATTTTGCATTATGTTGAGCAATATTTCAAGGGCTTCACAGCCAATTCCAGTTTTCCATAGAATTCTGGTTTCAACATACTGTACAATCTTATTATATGTTGAGGGACCACTGTGTTTAAAGGAAGTGAAGCTACACAGGCAGTTAGTTTTCAATTTATCCAGCAAATATTTGGTATGTGACCCACAGATTCATAATGAATGCTGAAAAGGGAATACCATAAGTTTAAACTGAACTGGAAAAGCATTATGTTATACTCCCTGAAATCAATCAAGAGTAAACAATGTAATCCAAGATAGAGAACAGGAGCTAATAAGCCCACAGGCCTAACTATTAGTCTTTATGGAGCCCATATACTACTCATAGTCAGATCTGAATATGCATCAGAAATTCAAGGCATACCAAGGCATGTGTATTTCCTTTTCCACTGCTGATATTTTGGGCTCGGAATCCTGGCTACCAGACAGGTATAAAGCAAGTAGTGATGTCACTGTTTTTTTTTCTCGTGATTCGGATTTAAATTTGTGGCAGAAAAGTTCTACGTATTCCCATTGAGAGCAATAGAAAGGGCATTACACATGGTTTTCTGCGTCAGAATCTGGATAAAATTCTGGATGACCATAGCTTGACAATGTGCAATCATCACAGACAACAGATTGTGTAAGCAAATGTTTGAAGAGGAATAGTAATGGGTAATGGATGGGTTATGCATACATGACAAGGAGGAATAACACTATGTAGAGTTCTAAAAAAAATGTTTCAGAAGTATTTAGTAAAACAGACATATCGAAGAGGTGACACGTTTCCTTTTGTGTTATGCAGGGGTGTACCTAGAAAATGCTTGGCCCCATGGAAGATTTTCTAATGATACTATCCCCCTTCTTGAGCACATACATTTACCCACTATGTCGGGGCCGTTTAAGCCAATTGGTGTGTCCAGTGCAATTTTTTAATCCATTTACAGGCAATTTTGTTAGACATATTAGATGCTATTACATATATTGTTCTTAATGTTTTAAAAATACAGTTTGAAAACCACATGCAAAAAACTATGGCTTTCTTTAAGGGCAAATGAGTTTTTGATGATAAGAACTTGTATTTTTCAAAAACGTGTGCTTTCTAAAAATTGCATTTATTTCAAATGGATTTTCATCCGCACTACAACACTGTAATAGCACCCTAAGTGGTAGAGGTTTGGACTCACACTGACATCACTGCTAATTTGAGTCATTAGCTCTCCTTCTTCTCTGATTGGATTGTTAGTTATCCCATTACTTTTTTATCTGGCTATCTAGCCACGACCCCTGCAAACAACAGTGCTAAATAATGATCCAAACGGTAAGTGGTCCACATGGTACTAATGTCTCACCCAATAAAAGCACTCCTGTTTGTGCTCCACCCAGCAGTAGTGCCCACTTCAGATCCCATGCTGTGGTAATACCAGAATTGTTCATTTTAAAACACATCCACACTACTAAGAAGCATCCACAGCTCCCTATTGTACATTCAGTGCACTATTCCCCATGATCCCTTTCTTTCACAGCCTTCTATTTAAGGCATCCCTCTTTCTTACATATAGCCTGTTTCCACATGCCCCTCTTTCTCACATAAACTGCCCCCATTCACCTCTTTCTCACAGAGTCTGCTGCAATGTGCCTCTCTTTGTCACACAGATTGCCACCATATACCTCTCTTTGTCACCTCTCTTTTAAAGTGGTCTACCTTTTTCAGCAGTAATGCGCTTGCATTTGCTATACTGAAGCTATAAATGTGTAACTTCGTACTGTTGTAGTGCGACACGCCTCCAGCATGCTCCCCAGTGTCAGGTGCATTACAAAGTGCCGCGGGCACCTGTTTAAAAATAGAGCGAACAGAGCTGTGCCAGTTTTTGGGTTCATACATGTCGCTCTAAGTGTTTTTCATAGCATGAACTGTTTTTTACATGTTTTGGGTTAGGTTTTAATTTTTTTTCTAGCAATTTCGAAAAAAAACATTGAGAAGTTTTGGGAAAAAAAAACAACTGTGTGCAGTTTTCTGACAATCGTAAAAATGGCAACATAAACATTGCAAGAGTGATGCCAAATGCCGTGTGTAAATCCAGTCTAAGCTACCAAAAAAGAGAGAGAAGAAATCCTAAAACATAACTTTTAATAATTCTCTTAAAATAAATAGTAGTCTCCTTCAGACAACATGGAGATATACACAAGAAAACAGCTAGAGGGGTACCTGGTATGCCCTAAACAGACTATACCCACCCATGCCTAACAAAGCAGGACAATCGTCCTGATAAGGACGCGCCCACCAGGAACCTGACCCTAATTCACACACAACCCTACAATAAACACCAGTCTAGTCCCAACATGACATGTTTCGATCAGCCTCTTATTATACCTTTCTGATCACATCAAGGGACTGTCAAGAGGAATACAGACTAAAGATACAAGGAAAAGAGCGGTTATACAATTTAGAAAATAACCACTAAATGACGACACCAGATGTATAGTGCAAATAATGTCGCTAGTTCAGGTTGACGACAACAGATGTATAGTACAAATAGTGTCGCTAGTTCAGGTAAACACCGACTTAATAAAAAATCATCAGAGGCAAGGCATATGTGTATAAATGTATAAACTCACATTAGGGACCGGAGGAACCTTTGCTGACAATGCAGCCCAATTAAACAAAGGTAAAGTTGCTTTTGCAGTATTTTTGTGGTAAAATAACAAGCACTACAGCAAAACCTAAAAAAAAAAAATTAAAACCTAGCCCAAAACATATGTAAAAAGCAGTTCATGCTATGAAAAACACTTAGAGTGACATGTATGAACCCAAAAACTGGCACAGCTCTGTTCGCTCTGTTTTTAAACAGGCGCCCGTGGCACTTTGTAATGCACCTGAGACTGGGGAGCATGCTGGAGGCGTTTCGCCGTTGGCATCTTGCGGCCGAAGCTGCAGAGGCCCACACGGGGCTGGAGATGAGAGTCAGGGCAGCTTAATGTGCAAGCATACTTCACTTGGGGCTGCGGGGTGGAATCCTACACATCGGTAAGCAACTTTACCTTTGTTTAATTGGGCTGCATTGTCAGCAAAGGTTCCTCCGGTCCCTAATGTGAGTTTATACATCTATACACATATGCCTTGCCTCTGATGATTTTTTATTAAGTCGGTGTTACCTGAACTACGACACTATTTGTACTATACATCTGTTGTCGTCAAACCCGAACTAAACGACATTTTTTCCACTATACATCTGGTGTCGTTCATTTAGTGGTTACTTTCTAAACTGTATAACCGCTTTTTTTCCCTGTATCTTTTTGTCTGTATTTTCCCCTTTACAGTCCCTGAATGTGATCAGAAAGGTATAATAAGAGGCTGATCGAAAAATGTCATGTTGGGGCTTAGACTGGAGTTTTATTGTAGGGTTTGTGGAATTAGGGTCAGGTTTCCTGGTGGGCGCGTCCTTATCAGGACGATTGTACGGCTTTGTTATGCTAGGGTGGGTATAGTCTGTTTAGGGCAGACCAGGTACCCCTCTAGCTGTTTTCTTGTGTATATCTCCATGTTGTCTGAAGGAGACTACTATTTATTTTAAGAGAATTATTAAAAGTTATGTTTTAGGATTTCTTCTCTCTCTTTTTTGGTAGTGTAGCTGGTCGAGAGAATATTTAGAAGATAGGCACAATTGTCCTCTTTAGCTTGTTTATTAAATCCAGACTAAGGCCTGGTTCATATCCGCGTCAAAATGTTCTGTTCAGAAACTTTGTCACAGAGGTGGAACCAGACCTTTTTCATAATAGACACTAACAGCGCCGAATGGACACCACCGACCAGAATGCGGAACGTTAGGTTTTTGCTGTAGTGCTTGTTATTTTACCACAAAAATACTGCAAAATGCTGCGCTATATTTTCTGGTTTATGTGATACTAACCACACCATGGAAATACAGGCTGTTATGCATCCTGCTCTGTTGAGTGGTTGAGCATCATCAAGAATGCTGAGGTTGGCCAGGTAGGAAGGGTGCTGCACCTTATGCAACCACACAGGTCACACAATCCTAATGCTGGCCCTGCTTTCACATATATCTTTGCATTCCTCTTATTAATCCCAGATAGATAATAATTAAAGTTAGTTATAATTTGGGGCCTTTTACTCATCATATAATAAGTCTTAGTCATGTAATTTTAGACGTGTAATTTGACAAATATAACAGTATAGAAGTATCTTAAATAGCTTTACATTCTAAACAATACTATATTTAATATTACTATTCTTTTTTATACATTTTTATGCTGCAAAAATTTCCTATATACTTGGATATTACCATTGTTATACTACTGTGCTACTGTAAGGCGAATGGAAGAATTATAGCCTCCATGTGTGGCAGGGTAAAAGTAACCCCCTCTAATGAATTATGTTAGCACCCTACTCCTTTTCTAGCAGTATGCCAAGGTCCATGGATTCTTAGCATCAATCTAATTAAAGTATCACACATATGGATTCATTTGTTTTAAGGACACGTTTCTAAAGAGACTTGACTTTCTCAACTTCAGGGTTGTCCCTATCAGTTAGAGAGAGTGGGTTATGAGCAGGAGTCTCAAATGTCGCTGTATAGAGAGCTGTTCTTCTGTCATTTTCCTCCTTGGATACCAAGCATCCTCCCTTAGGAGTACAGGCACTCATTAGATGATGTGGCATACAAATATTTCATGCTCTGCTCAGAACCTATTAGGAATGAGTACTTACCATGCTGAATCATAGCAGAGACGAAGGATACTGTGTCCTTCATATAATGAATCTCTCTTATTTATATTATTTTTTATTTTTTCATGTCAGATAATTTGTAACTAGTACATGGTTTTTCATCAGATCCAATTAGAGAAGGCCTTATTGGCTGATCACACATTTCTTTTTTGAGATTTTAAAATGTATTTGTATTTTGTCAGCATTAGAAACAGCAGTGTATAATCCTGACTGTACTACATTCTGTATGCTGTTCATGCGCACCATTTTGAATATGGAATGGAAACATAAAATGTAATAAGGTAAAATTGACCAGGTAAATTTGTGGTATTCCATTTAAATGTAACACTACAATCTGTCAATCAAAAGCTAATCAAGAACAGTGATGGTACTTGTCAAGCAGCCATATTTTTGTCATTTTCAAACAATGTGGTTCCATACTTCATAATGTATATAAGAAAATATTTTGCTGCAAAGAGAGTCTACACCGAACGGGATAGGCGTAAACACAAAAGCCCTTTATGTACTTGCAGCTTCAAATATAATCCCCGACCATATACCAGGTATTCTAAATATCATAGACGAGGTTCCCATATTAGCTGTTTGAGGAAACACCCATAAAGACATAGTATATGGCATATGAGACATATCAGTGGTCTGGAGGGTAGTCAAGGAGCTGGAACCCCCAGTAAATCTGAGAAATGTTTGTTCCTGGGACTTATCATCAATGGTGAAATACAACCGACATTAATGGGATTTAGTGAACCTCTAGACACTGCACATGGGAGTTGGCACATGGGAAAGCCCATTCTCCAGACTAAAGCAGTCCCAGCTGACAGGCACAAACTGATCAGACTTATTACTACTTGCTATACACATTTTTATAATCATTACTGTATATTAACACCAAAATCTTGTAAACTGCTGTACTACCCTGTTTCCCCGAAAATAAGACACCACCGAAAATAAGACTTGGTGCATTTTATTTTCATCAATTCAGAGTTTGGTGCTTACGATGTTTGTGATGAAATCACTACATATATTATACTGTGAGTTTTTGTTAAACAAAAAATTTGAATTATTTTTCATGAAAAAAAAAAAACCCCCCAAAAATAAGCTTGGCTCTCTTTAGAGAAAAAATTAAATAAGCACGTCTTATTTTCGGGAAACAGGGATGGGGAAAAAAATGGTCAATTCTTGGTGCAGGGGGTGAAAATACATTTTAAAGATACAACTACTGTTGTCCAGACTCAACTCCCGCTCAGAAAGAATAAAACCTGAAATAATCTGTCTATAAATAAGCAGTAAACCAAAAAAACTACAGTTAAAACACCTAGAAAAAAAGTTTACATAAACATACTTTTAACAGAATGCAATTAAGATGGGATAGAAAACGAAAAAACACACCAAGATATACCCTATCAAGAGACCTGTCTACTCAAAAATGGAAATTCGCCCAATAAGGGCGCCCCCATACTGGGAACCTAAACTAATCCCTGTCCTGAGTACAGTTCTAAATGAAAAAGAGGAAATAAAAAAAAAAAAAAAACACTATACTACAAATGGAGTGCACAAAACAAAAAAAGTGCTGTGATAAATAAAACAATAACACATATACTTTTGATGTTCAAGTAATACTATGAATTGATGAATGCGTCATAGTTCAAATAATCATAACGCAATAAATATCAATATTTCCAACGCGTTTCCCCTAGTACTGGGGTGTCATCAGGAAAATTTGCAGTTGATAACAACAATAACGGAACATCTAAGAAAAAATCAACAAGATGTATGCAATAAAATTAAACTCACGTCCTTAATGATGGAAAACAGGGCTGGTAAGATAGAGGACGGGGTCCAGGATAAGTCATGTACAGATCCCCGCTATCTGATTACTGAGACAGGTCCAAGCAGTAGTAAAGACAATTGGCAACAGACACGGTGATGGTGCATATGATAATTTCAGTATCAAACTGGTCAAGGGTAACATGTGTTTAGTGGCCAGCACTGCATTCCCTCCTTCCATATAGACTTGGTGTCCGCAACAAGCATAAAGGTACCAGTGCCATAGCGCATTGGTTATTGGATTTTATTTGCATTTTATTAACTTGCCAATTTTAGGACTTTTAGAAAGTCCTGGACTCCTTCTCTGTACGGATCAGATTTAACAGGTCAGTCACTGAGCAAACTAGAAGTAGCAATGCAATGAGTGTCAGAGAACCTGACAGAGCAGCAATTGCTCTCCATAGCATTGGCGCCGCCTCTGTGACTGAGCACTGTGTATGAATATGATACAGTCCTGTTCTGATGCCATTTATGGGTAGTGCATGTGTCAAGGTAAATTTAATACGTCTGGGTTCACAGATTGCATTTTTTTGTGTGCTCTGGATGCAATTAAAAAGCACACAAAAAACACGTGGCAAAACATGCAAATGTTGCGGAAAACACGTGTTTTAATTAATTCACATTTGATAAGCATTTCACTTACCGTAGATGTTTCAAATTTGACTCAACTATAAAACATGTTTTTGATGTTTTTTTAAATGCATCTCAAATGCAAAAAAAGGTCCAAAAAACGCAGCGTATGAACCCAGCCTCATATATACTCACACCAATATTTCCCTCACATAGGTTCCAGTTCAGGTCAAAACTGCTTTTGCCAAACTTGTTAAAAAAATTGGGTTTGATAAATTCCTAAGTAGAATTTTTACTTTAAGCCTAACCCTTAATTATGGTAAGTTTTATAATGTTTATTTTTTCACCGTGAGCGCTGGACCCGGAGTTTCCTACATTAGGTGACGCTGCTGCTCTACCTAGGATACAGGACTTCTTATTTGCATTGTAAGTTTTTTAATGTTTTTTTTTTTTACCTATTAACTTACTGTTCCACACTTCTGGTCCAATGTCACTTCCGGTAACATCAGGATTAGGGTTACAGTGCAATTTACCCATACTCAAGCCCTGACCCTAACGTTACCTTAAGTGGAAGTGACTTTGGACCAGAAGACTGTGAATAGAGTGGGAGACCTTAAACACCATTATAGTCATACAGTGGTTTTGGGACAGTGCTGTTGTGGGGGGACATCATATTAGTATCATGTAGAAAAGTAACCATAGGAATTGTCGTGGGTTTGTTCTTCGCTGCTGCTGGTGTCTGGCGCATGCACACTTCCTCTCTATGGTGTGCATAAAGATTTAGAGAGGCAGCGCATCATTTGTGCTCCAATGGCAGGCCACCACCTGGGACTAAGGAACTTCCTTCCTTCACTCTGAGCCAGATTGTTGGTGTTATTCTGTGACCCTGACCTGTGCGTTGCTGCCTGTTACCTTCTGTTACTGCCACCTGTACTCCTGCTGCCGATTACTGCCATTGGTCTACTTGCCACTCTTGCCTGCTACCTGCTTGTTTTTCCACTACACTGTCTCCCTGCTTTCTTAAACGGGCACTCAGTTATCACTGCGAGTTGCCACGTCAGTGGTAGCGACCTGGGAGTCCCACGCAGCCAAGTTCACCCTGCCTTGCGATGGGCTCTGGTGAATACCGGGGGCTCCTTAGACTCTGCTCCCTGGCGTGGTCTCTATCATCTCTTGCGGTGACCCAGAAAAAAGGTTGAATTTAACTTTTAGGCGACATGTATGTACGGGACTGCGCCAGGAGTTTGGTGTCATTTCAGCCCTGTTCGCTATAATTTTAATCAGGCACACACCAAAATTAGATACATTATAAAGCACCCTCGGCACTTTGTAATGCACCTAAGATCGGGGGGTGGGGGGAAGGCATGCTGGAGGCGTGTTGTACTACAACCATATGAAGTTACACATTTATAGCTTTAGTACGGCAAATCCAGGTGCATTACTGCTGGAACAAGTAGACCACTTTAAAAGTGGTTTACCTGAGCCAGAATTGTCGCTTTGTAGCTAGAAAGTGCTAAATCTTTGACCCGCAGTAAAACAGGTTTATAGTTTCAGGCTCATTCTACGCTACTAATGTGCGCAAAAAAATGGCATCTGAGAGCTAAAATAAATACCTGTTGCCCTTAGATTTGAGCAAGTATCTCACTCACAAGACCAGACATTACTTTTTGGCATCCTGGACTGGATTGTATTAAGTCTTTTAGTTGCATTAATGGTAAATTCAGAACATTAAAAGCATTGTCTCACTACAAGGATTGCTTTTTATGTTAAAGATCTTTCAAAAACAAGGCACTTTACAATATGTGTCCATTAATAGTGTCCTACCTATTTCTAGATATCCCCTCTTGTATGGGCTGCATCAGCTCCTCAGGTCGCTATAGCTACAGACCTGTTTACTCTCTAATGATAGACTGCCTGCACTGGTCGCTATAGCTACAGACCTGGCTTCGACTGCAGCCTAGTAGAAGCCAGTAAACACGCCCCTGAATTCAAAATGAAACCAAGTAAACAGGACTGAGGTAAGATGAATCAATGTAGTGAGACAACCCCTTTAAGGGACCCTAAAGTGATGTTCTTCAGATAAAGGCTGTAGTGTGTATTCCAACATTTACCTCAACACAACCATGTACAAAAGAGTGAGCTGATCACAAGCAGTTTTCTATCTATTTTTTAAAACAGTCTCTGGCTGTGAAATAAGGAACCTGAGAAAGCCCCAAAACCTTTATGCCACAAAAGAAAACATTTAGGTACCTGGTGATCCTTGTAACTATCCATTGACTGACATAAATGTTGTTTTTTTTTCTTTAACTAAAGTAAAAAAATTAGAATTATATAATTTGGAAAAAGTTGCCTATCCTCCAAATGTGCAATTTCCTTTTTTTTTTTTTTGCTCAGCAGGGCCTCTTTTAATCCACTGGCAAATGTACAGTACAGATCTCTAAATGTAGACACGGCAAATAGTATTATAATAAACTACTTTCTACAGGATAAACTAGACACTGAGCTATGGATCAAAGATAAAGCTAATAACCTTGCCAAGAGGTTCCCTCGTCTCACGTTCCTTTATTTTACTTTCTGTATTTCAATATCTACAGAACATTTTGCTTTGCAAACTCTCTAAACCGCAGGTGGCCTTGTCTAAACTCACTTTGGAAGAAGCTCAAAGGCAAGAGAGCCTCGACCAAAAGTTTACAGTCTATTTTGTCTATTTTATTGTTTTAATACCATTAACCCACTCAGTGTCACTGACTGTGAGAGTAACCTACAATTCACCTGCAAGCTTATTTTACTGCTCAGTAGACCTGCTCTTCTCATATGAACTCTTTTGGTTCAAGCATCTAAAGACCTGGCATAATTAATGTATGAGTTAGGGCCCAACTATTATGTTAATTGTAAGAAAGATGGTGCAGTTCTTGTGTGGAAAGGGTTAAACGAACACACGGAAAGGACACTGTCTTTTAAGTAAGTGATGCTTCCCTGCTTTAATGGATTTGCTGTCGTGTGGAGTCAGGTAGAAAACTGTCTGGACTAAATCTTTGACTGATTATGCATTTTTCCCCCTATCTCTTCACCCCAGATAGATTCATCATCCCAATTTGTCAAGCTGGCGAGATTCCAATTAATTACACAAGCAAACAGCTCAGACTGCGTCAGGTCCTGTCAGGCTGCCCCAGTCTCTCATTTACTGTCTCCCAAGCCGAAGTGTTAGTCCTCTTCTAGTAATTAATTTGATGAATGCTCTTGTAGTGCAATCGGTAGCAGCAAAAATTGTATCTATGTGTATCTTTTGTCCTCTTCCTATAATAGCGGCTTCACTTGTGAACTCCACTCGGGAGCCTTTGGCTTGTGCTGTTGACCAGTAATATCCAAGAGATCATAAACTGTATGATGTATTTAGAAAAAGCTTATGGAAGACGGGGCCTATGCATTAAGAACATGAGCCAGAGTTGTGGTTGTGAAATACTCAGCAAGCCATTGCATATTGGCTCTCCATTGTACCATAGTACAGTGATATTAAAGGGGTTGTTCAAGTTTTTTTAAATATTTTTATTAAATTTAAATTAAAGATATTGCTGCTTCCAGGGAGTGACAACAAAGGTGAGTATGTGTATATTTATTTATTTATGGCAGCAGAAGTATCTTCCCCCCTATAATTTAAAAAAAACCAAAAAACATTTTTTTATCTTTGATATAAACTTTAGCAAATTCCAGCCCTAAATGGTACTGTTATGGCGGGGATATAGCACTGACTCTGAAGCTATGCCTGTGCTGTTAGCAGGGGTGCCAGCTCTAACTGCTGGCACCTTGCTGCCAGTGCAGAGATAAGTCAAATACTGGCCATGTAGCCTCTTTGATGCCACGGTTAATAGTGACCACAAAGCCAAAGGAGTTTTGCATTGGGAAGTGGCTACCACTGTAACTCATTAGGTTTCAATGGATTTCCATGAAAGCCAAGGGTCGAACAAAGGTCCCTAGGATTGCCATGTACAAAAGATATGGTAAACCTATCCCTACACCCCAATCACATAGCAGAGGCCAGGCGTGTCATTTTGGCCTATATTTGGCTATATTGCTATTGTTTTTTCATAGAGCTGGATGTAGTGAAAGGACATTTAAAGTGCTGTATACATGTTTTTAACGTAGGACCCTATATATCACGGATGCCTACATTTATATATTCATATAAGAAGCACAAAACACATGTAATTATACTTATGAGAACAAAGCAAGATTTTGAGGAAGGCATAGTTTGAATAGTGTGTATATATGTTAATGGTACTATATTTGGAACTTGTCTGTAATGTGGTAGAGGTAGCAGGGAAGTTACACAGGGCTATAGGGGATGCAGGGTAGTATACAGGGATATAGGGGATGCAGGGTGGTTTATAGGGGATGCAGAGTGGTACATAGGGCTATAGGGGATGCAGGGTGGTTCACAGAGCTTTAGGGGAAATAGGGTGGAACAGGGGGCTATAGAGGATGCAGGGTGGTTTACAGAGGTATATGGAATAAGGTGGTGTATGGGGCTATAGGGGAGACAGAGGGATACACAGACCTATAGGGGATGCAGGGTAGTACATAGGGATATAAGGGATGAAGGCTGGTACAGAAGGATGTAGAGTGGTACACAGGGCTATAGGGGATACAGGGTGGTAGATGGGGCTAAAGGAGATGCAGGATGATACACGGGGCTATAGGAGATGCAAGGTTTTGCACAGGGCTATATAGGATGCAGGGGGGGTACATAGGGCTATAGGGGAGGCAGGATGGTGCTCGGGGCTATAAGGGAAGCAGGGAGATACACAGGGCTATAGGGGACGCAGGGTGGAATGCGGGTCTATGGCGGATGAAGTATATGCCCGGGGCTACAAAGGATGCAGGGTAGTATATGGGTCTATAGCGGATGCAGGGTGGGGCACCGGGCTACAGTGGGTACGGGAAGTTTTCAGATACCATTTTTCACTCTTTGTTTCATTGCAGCCATTTGGTAAGATCCAAAAAGTTCTTTTTTTGCTCATTAATGTACACTCTGCACCCCCCCCCCCATCTTGAAAGAAAAAAAAAAACAGAAATGTAGATATTTTTGCAAATTTATTAAACAAGAAAAACCTGATTATCATATGGTCTTAAGTATTCAGACACTCTGCTCAGTATTGAGTAGAAGCACCCTTTTGCGCTAGTACAGCCATGAGTCTTCTTGGGAATGATGCGGAAAGTTATTCACACCTGGATTTGGGGATCCTCTGCCATTCTTCTTTGCAGATCTTCTCCAGTTCCCTCAGGTTGGATGGTGAACGTTGGTGGACAGCCATTTTCAAGTCTCTCCAGAGATGCTCAATTAGTTTTAGGTCAAGGCTCTGGCTGGGCCAGTCAATAATGGGCACAGAGTTGTTCTGAAGCCACTGCTTTGTTGTTTTAGCTGTGTGCTTAGGGTCATTGTCTTGTTGGAAGAGGAACCTTTGGCCAGTCTGAGGTCCAAAGCACTCTGGAAGAGGTTTTCATCCAGGATATCTCTGTACTTGGCCGCATTCATCTTTCCTTCAATTGCAACCAGTCGTCCTGCCCCTGCAGCTGAAAAACACCCCCATAGCATGAAGCTGCAACCACCATGTTTCACTGTTGAGATTGTATTGGGCAGGTGATGAGCAGGGCCTGGTTATCTCCACACATACCGCTTACAATTAACACCAAAAAGTTCAATATTTGTCTCATCAGACCAGAAAATCTTATTTCTCATAGTCTGGGAATCTTTTGGTTTTTTTTGCAAACTGTATGCAGTTTTCATATGTCTTGCACTGAGGATAGGCTTCTGTCGGCATACTCTGCCATAAAGCCCCGACTGGTGGAGGGCTGCAGTGATAGTTGACTTTGTGGAACTTTCTCCCATCTACCTACTGCATCTCTGGAGCTCAACCACAGAGATCTTGGGGTTCTTCTTTACCTCTCTTACCAAGGCTCTTCTCTCACGATTGCTTAGCTTGGCTGGACGGCCGGGTCGAGGATGAGTTGTGATCGTCCCAAACTTCTTCCATTTTAGGATTATGGAGGCCACTGTGCTCTTACGAACCTTGAGTGCTGCAGAAATTCTTTTGTAACCTTGGCCAAATCTGTGCCTTGCCATATTTCTGTCTCTGAGCTCCTTGGGAAGCTCCTTAGACCTTATGATTCTCATATGCTCTGACATGCACTGTGAGTTGTGAGGTCTTATACAGGCAGGTGTGTGCCTTTCAAAGTCAAGTCCAATCAGTTTAATTAAACACAGCTGGACTCCAATGGAGGAGTAGAACCATCTCAAGAAGGATCAGAAGGAAATGAACAGCATGTGAGTTAAATATGAGTGTCACAGCAAAGGGTCTGGATACTTATAACCATGTGATAGTTCAGGTGTTTCTTGTTTAATAAATTTGCAAAAATATTTACATTTCTGTTTTATTTCCTTTCAACATGGGGTGCAGAGTGTACATTAACGAGGAAAAAAAGCCATTTTTGATCTTACCAAATGGCTGCAATGAAACAAAGAGTGCAAAATTTAAAGGGGTCTGAATACTTTCCGTACCCACTGTACAAGGAATGCACAGGGCTATATGGGATGTAGGATGGTACGAAAGGCCAGCTAACTCTACAGTGTGCTTTATATGAAGAAAGCCTAGTGCTAACTGACTGAGCCTAGCGATACGTATTCTGGTGCTGCATTGCAGCATTGAAGATTTCCTCTTTGCTTTTTGGAGCCTGGGCTCTCTGAAGTAATGGTGGATTTTTTGAGGGACTAGGCTCATACATCATAGAACTCATATACAATCAAATGGTAAAAAATCTGTGTTAAATCGAAGGCATATGTGGCCCCACAAACCTCTATGGGTGCTATGTTACAGTTTTATACAGTACTTTACATCTTTTAGGCTGCATTATGTACAACAAGTCTAAGAGTTACCATTTAGATCAGTGTTTCCCAATTTGGGTAAACTGTAGTTTTGCAGGAGCTGGAGAGCCACCAGTTGGGAAACCCTTAGGTAGAACTCATAAGTCACTGTGACCTTAGGGAAAATATTGTTGAACAATTCTGGATTATATCTGGATTAATTCACTGCCAATCTGGTGGAGAACTTTAATACATCAATTATGGGTTCTCACTCAGTGGTTAGGAATATCTACTGATAAATCATCTTACTTGTTTCCCTTAACAATAAGCAATCTGTTGTTTACACAAGTTTATTCAGAATGAATCTCTGGCAATAAAATGCCTTTTCAGCAAGGAAAGTTACTAATCTTGCGCCCTTCACAATTTACCTGTAGTTTTGCAATGTAGTGGTCTCTGCTCGGTTCTAGCTACTTTCTGTAATGTTATAGTCTTCCTTTTTCAAATGCTTGAATTTTGGCCTCCACTCTGCTTATTTCTAGAATCAAGGTATTTCAGATAAGAATGTGTGGTTGGACTAGTTTACTCAGATGACACATATCTGGCTAAATTAACCAACATTTACTGTAATTGCTTGAATAGAAGACATTTGTGCACTTGTCTAATCATGAGAGCTGCTCCCGTATTGCCATCTTTTTCTCAAATGAATAAAATATACATTCCAATAAAAGTACATGAGTCATGAGCCAGGTGTTAACTAACTTTCACTCTTCAAATGATCTGGTATATAAAGT
Source organism: Phyllomedusa bahiana (assembly GCA_025379985.1). Lineage (NCBI taxonomy): Eukaryota > Metazoa > Chordata > Amphibia > Anura > Hylidae > Phyllomedusa > Phyllomedusa bahiana. Next base: position 1,995 of record JAODAL010062725.1, on the reverse strand, counting down.
AGCTAATTTCTTAATGGTTTCCCTTTATTGCATATTTAATAAGTATTCAAAATTCTTAAGCCATATTAATTCTAGTGAAATAAATTCTGTTAAACTGTCCCAGAGAGCAGCTAATTGTGTGTTATTCCGTCTGCTAACTCATGAGGTGTTGCTTCAGCTTTGCTCATTTTAGTTTCCAGAAAGCGGCTAATCAGGACAGGCAATAACAGGGAATAAAAGTGCTCATTTGGGCAAAATTATTTAAAATAAAACATGAAAAAAAATCAATTCTGCACAGCCCGAGAACCTCCTGGGAAGCCAGTCAGAAATAATAGGTGGATTTTTACAAGCCTTTTCATGAGGATGGGGTCCGTTGTTTTGTTTCCATTTTATATTGTACTTTAGAGACTAGACCATTTGTGACCTTTATGTTTTCCACTACTTAATCATAATTTTTGCTACTTATGGTTAGAGGTAGGAGTTCTACCTATAGGAAATATATTTTAGTGTTTGGAACTTTTTATCGAGGGAGTCCATTCATAAGCTTCTACTTAGCTTTAATATTATAGTCTATAAATGGAGGCAGAAATATAAAAGATTGAAAGCAGAAAAAGTCCACATTGTTCAACTAATCTGCCCTCATACTCTTTCCTTCATATTTTTATATAGATATATGTTTATAGGTTTACATTCACTTACTGTTAATTTTCCAATCACATCTGGTGGACGTTTGGTCCAAGCATCTGCTAGTCTCTAAGAAAAAGAATACTTTTTAGCTCTTATCAGCTCCTCACATAACCGTCTCCAAGACTTCTCCCGTGCTTCCCTCACACTCTGGAACTCACTGCCCCAACACATCAGACATCCCAACTCTCACTAGCCTCAAAAGTAACCTGAAAACCCACCTCTTCAAAGGAAAAGCTTATAACCAAAAAGTAACCCTGTGCACTCTTACCCTATAACATGTCTGCCCCTCACCTCCCGTCTTTCCTCATTCCCTGTAGACTGTAAGCCCTCACGGGCAGGGACCTCTCTCGCTCTGGACCCGTTTTATTATTCCTTTTGTATTTGTTGACTGTTATATATAACCCCCTCGAATGTACAGCGCTCTAGAATGGAGGGGCGCTCTAAATAAATATAATGATAATATAATAATTCTGTTTAGAAATTGAGATAACCCAAACCAAGTGCGACCACTTCTACATTCAGGGTGGAGTGATTGGTATGCCAGCAGGGTTGGGAATGGTTAGTTTTCATGAACCATTGGTAACTCTTCTGGATTTCTTAACCCCTTCCCAACATTGGACGTACCCATGCATCCTAGCGGGAAGTGCGTTCCAGCAAATGGACGTATGGGTACGTCCTGGCAATCTTGCGGGCGTTCAAGCGAGCCCTGCACGATTGCGACATGGGAACAGAGGTATATTACCGCTGGCCTCATGCCCAAACACTCACGCCGGCCCCAGAGCTCCGGCCGCGGGTGTTTATCCCCTGACCTCCGACGATCAATTAAGATCGTCGGAGCTAAGTCGCAGTCAGGAGGAGTGAGCTCCTGCGGCCTTCTGTCGTTGCACTGCCGCACATCTCCTAGCAGACGTCACCGGGAAGTGACCTTCACTTCAGAGGTCGTCTGTAGTGTTGAGCGAATTTTCGTTGGCTATTTGAGATCGATCGATAGTTTAATAGTTGGCGCTATCGATAAGTTTTTCGATATGTGAAAATCGATTATGGCGAGACCATTTAAAGTCTATGGGAGAGAACAACACCTTTTATTATTACACCCAAACAAGCTGGAGAACTGAAATTAACTCCACAACAGTCATATGGATACCGTGTACATCTTAGGAACCCACTTAGGTTATAAAAGTCACCCGAAAAAAGTTTAAGGGCCATTTACTATTCCCGTCTTGTACCACAGCTGACCTTAAACCTGCTCACCCAACCCCGGGGGGGGGGGGGGTTTAAGAAAAGAAACCCCCGCTTAATGGCATTGAAAAAACCCGTCCTTTGGAAAAG
>JAODAL010062724.1:0-19600 GCA_025379985.1 Phyllomedusa bahiana | reverse complement strand
ATTTTGGAGGGGTCTCTCGAGGTGAGGGTGCCGCTGACGTTTTCCTTTTTTTGGTGAGTTTTAGAAGATATTTTTTCCCCCCCTCCGTTACAGAGGGATGAAGGGTTAGAGAGTTTTGAGCAAAATGTCAGGAGGGCGGGAGGACTTCAAGTATCACATGTGGGAAAGTAGCAAACACCACTAGTGATTTGTTTAATTGCGGAAGTTCACGTTGAAAAATTTTTACCCCTATCCCAGAAGCGGTTCTGACCCCCTCTAGTGGCAAATCCTGAGCGAGTTCCGTCAAAAAGGGAAAATGAAAGCTTAGGGGAATACCAAGTCGTTGTGAAGAAATAAAAGACATGCGCCCCAATAATAGAGATCGGCACGCATTTGTCCTCAGATTCCAAGTCTAGGGGGGAAAGTGACGTAGTGTCAACCCCCACCCCCAGGATAAAAGGGGGGTTGAGGGGCCCCCACCCCTATATCCCTAAAGCACAAGGGGTCCCCTCCCAAAACTACAGAAATGTTAGAGTCCCCGTCAGACCCACCCCTTTGGGTGGTCCACATGGGTGTCCCCCCCCCCCCCCCCCCCCCCCCCCCCCCCCTAAACAGTCCCCCCCGAGCTGAGGCACGGTCACCGGTTCTAAAATGACCCGGGAAATCACTCTACCAATAAGGTCAAGGGGCGCCTAATAACCCCCCCTTTCCGTCCCCTAAGTATGGGGAGTTCGCGCCCCACAGAGCCAAAATGGCGACCGGGGGCCCCCACCCCCCCTTTGCACAGGTTACCGCCCGCCCCTTTTCCCTCACGAAGGTACGGGCCTCCGGCTGTAGGGTCAGTCCCCGCTCCTCCACCCTGGCCGCCCTCCGTGAGGAGAGGCGTTCCCCAAAACAGTCCCCCCCCCCCCTCTCTCCCAGCCCCTCCGCCGCCGTCAGGCCACTTGCCCCGGGGCCTTCCGCTCACCACTCAGCGTCAGCAGGGGCCTCTGCACGTTCATGGGCCAGCGCAGGATTCCCTTCCCACCCCCTTTTTCCGCAGGCCGGCCTCTCCCAGCCTTACCTCCTGAGGGGGGCTCCTTTCCCTCGGTCGTCTCCCCTGCCGTCCCCGATCCTCAGGTGACTTGGGTTCCTCCCCGGGCCCCCGGGCCCAGGTATTGGGGCCCGTCCGCTCACCCCGCGTGTCTCTCCCGCTTGGGACTTCCCCCGGCGAACCAACTGCCTGCCCCAAACTTGAATCGGCGGGATGTCTCACGGCCTCCGGACTTTTTGTCCCTCAGTTCCCGGCTCCCCGTTTCCCGCCCCACTCTTTCAGATTCCTCCCTGCAAGGGGTGAGTGTGGCTCTTATAGGCACTGTCGCTGCCAAATCCTCTGGCTCGCATCAGGTCCCCCTTTTTTCGGCCCCGGGGCCTGTTAGCCGGTCAGCGGTTCCTTGCGGCGGAGCAGATCGTCTCCTTAACTGTCGGGGATATTGTCCTTGCTCTGAGGACAGGTGTTAGCAGCTTCTTGGTGTGGATTTCCGTGCGGAAAAGGGAAAAACACCCAAAAAAAACAGCCAATTCAGGCCCCAAAGCACGTGAGCTCTCTCAATAATGCGGCATACACTCGGTAGCTCGCCCCCGGAAGTCATATACTTACAAAAAAGTGGGAAAACACTGAAATTATGTCTTATATTCTAGGTTCTTCAAAGTAGCCACCTTTTGCTTGGATTACTGCTTTGCACACTCTTGGCATTCTCTGAAAGCTTTAAGAAGTAGTCACCTGAATTGGTTTTAACTTCACAGGTATGCCCTGCAGGTTTAATAAGTGGGTTTTTCCATGCCTGTATATATTGTGGTTGGGGACCATCAGTTGTGTGTTCTGAGTCAGGTGATACACAGCTGATAGTTCTTCCTGATATGGACTGTTAGATTTCTATTACGGCAAGAAAAAGCAGCTAAGTAAAAAAAAAAAACAACGACGGGTGGCTCATCATTTACTTTAGAAAAGAAGGTCAGTCAGTTCTTGAAAAAATGGGGAAACTTTGAATGGTCACCAATTGCAGTGGGACTAAAACCATCAGCCCTAGAAGAAACTGGCTCACATGAGGACCGCCCCAGGAAAGAAGACCAAGAGTCACCTCTGCTGCGGAGGATATGTTCATCGAGTCACAGCCCTTCAGATATCGCAGTGTAACAAGCAGGTCTGATTTGAGACCAAGTCAATGCCACTCAGATGTTCTAGCAGCATGACACATTTTATAACATAACCGTAAAGAGGTGGACTCGGTGATGGCAGGAAAGCACAAGGGCCGTACAATCAGAAATTCTTGGGGCCCTCATATGCTGGAGCATTTTCTGGCCCTCCACCACTTTGTCTCTGCTCTTGCGCCGGCTGGACCCAACACCCCCACAATGATTAACCATCCCCATCTCCAGCCGTCATCGACAACGCCACCATCCACACGCACCACCAACCAGTCGCCACCCAAGTAAATAAAAAATTTTTTTTTCTGGGGTCATACAGCCAGGGGGGAAGTAGAGGGCCATCTAAAGCACCCACACGGCCAGGGGGGCCCTCTCAAGCACGGTTGATTGCCATGTGTGTGGTGGGCACCCCTCCCCCCCGGGCCGTGTGGAGGCTTGAGAGAGTCCCATCTTCCTCCCCTCCCCCCCGGCCATGTGGGGGCTTGAGAGGGCCCCCTCCTCCCTCCAGTCCGTGTGGGGACATGAGAGGGCCCCCTGCTCTCCCTGGTTGTGTGTGTGGTGGGGGGCCCTCTTCACCCCCTGGGACATGTGGGTACGTGAGAAGGACCTCTCCTCCCCCACACAATCAAGGGAAGGAGGGGGCCCTCTCACAAGCACAGTCAGCCCCCACCACAGACACAGCCAGGTGGGAAGAGGGCCCCCAACCACACATACATGGAGGGGGGGGAAGAGGGCCCCAGACCTCACATTCCACCATGGGGTGGGGGAAGAGGGCCCCCCACCTCACATGCACCCAGGGGGGGCCCCTATCACAAATACAGCCTGTGGGGGAAGAGGGGGCCCCCACCACAAATGCAGCCATGGGGGAGGGGGGAGAGGGCCCCCCACAGTAATGGCAGGGATAGTTAGTGGCCAAGGTTAGGGAATGGGGGGCCACCACCTCAGCTTATGGGTGGTGACAGGGGGGCCCCCCCCCCCACAATCATGATATGTGCCGTGCCGCCACCAGGAGCTTTGAGAGGAGGTCCCAGCCTCCCGTCAAGCTACGCTCCAGAATTCTTCTACTTTACATGCTTTTGAGCTGTTAGCGGAGTTGGGCCCTCCTCCTCTGTCTCTGCTGCCGCCGCCGCTGTTTAGTGTGCCCAGCGGCGGGATGCGGAACAATTTGAATTTGTGAGGCTCCGCCCCATGGGGCGGGGCCTCACGGATTCAAATTATTCCGCATCCTGCCCACAGAGGAGGAGGGCCCGGCTCCGGCTACAGCGCGCAGGCATGTAAGTACAAGATTCCTGGAGCGCAGCTGTGCCGGAAGCGCGGGCCTCCTCCCAGCACCGCTCCACCCCGCCTGGACGGCCTTACATTGCTATATTTAGATGAAAAGCGCTTGTTAGCGGAGGCTGGAGCGGGCCCTACCGTGCAACCGCTGTCCCCAGCGCCGAGCTCACCTGCCACCACGGGCCACGTTGTGTAGAGCACAGCGCTCGCTGCGCAGCCGCTCTACTGTTATATGTGAAAATATGGGGGCCTGCTTGAAGTGGGACTCACCTTATCTCTCCGGGCCCCATGTATGGGTAGTACCCCATGTATACCCCCCTGTATGGTGGCCTTGGCAGCGGTCCTCATGAAGTAAATTAGCTGTGGGAAACCAATGATAAGGACAGGCAACAAGCAGAAGAGACTTTTTTGGGCTAAAGAACAAAAGGGAATGGAAATTTTTGTTTGGTCTGATGATAAAAATTTTTGAGATTTTGGTTCCAACACCGTTCTTTGTGCACGAGAAAAGGTGAACGAAGGGCCCCTTTACAGCCGGGTTCCCCACCTGAAGCTGGGGAGGAGGAGGTGGAGGGTGTGGGGGTATTTGCTGGTGACACGTTGGGATTATTCAAAATTGAAGGAAAAATGAACCACATGGTTCCACAGCTTTGCAGCAGCATGCTATTCCATTTGGGGGTTTCGTTTAGTTGGCCATCATTTTTTTCAACAGGATAATGACCCCCAAAAACACCTTCAACTGGTAAGGTCTATTTGACCAAAGGAGAGTGTGGGGTGCTCCCCCCAGACCCGGTTCCCAGTCACCGACCTGAACCCCAAAGGGATGGTATGGGGGGAGTGAACCCCCAGAGTGAAGCAAAAGGGCCAACAAAATGTAAGCATCTTGGGAAAATCCTTCAAGATGTTGGAAGACCATTTAAAGGGGACTAACCCTTTAAGCTATCAAGAGAATGCCCCGGTGTGCAAAACGTAATCAAAGCAAAAAAGGGGGTACTTTGAAGAACCTAGAAATAAGACATATTTTCAGTTGTTTCACACCTTTTTTTTAAATTAATTTAATGTGTTTTTTTTCATAGTTTTTGATGCCCTTTATGTGAATTTAAATTTTTTTTGTATGAAAATAAAGAAAAAAATGTTGAAATGAAAGGTGTGTCCAAACTCTGTACTGTATATATTGTACTGTATATATATTTTATTGAGGTAATAACTTTAATGAAACTGACTTTTTTTAAGAAGACCTTCATTAGAAAAGATATATTTATATATATTATAGTGTGTGTGGTGTGTGTGTGTGTGTGTGGTGTTTTTTGGGTGTGTGTGTGTGTGTGTGTGTAGGTATGAATTTATGTATCTATATTACATTTACAAATTTCATAGAAAATTGCAATATTAAAGGGGCTGCAAGAAATGATTTGAATGAATGCCTATAAGTGGGCCGAATTTCTAAAAAATTCGGTTCGGTCACTTCGCCAAAATTTTCCGAAAAAAATTCGTTTCGGTCCGAAATTACTTGGGCAGTCCGTTAAAAAAAGCTTTTTCCAGGCTCCCCAGAGCCTGCAGGGTGTGTAAAACGTTGTCCAGCAAAATATGCGAGGGAGCTTGGTTTGGTTTCATAAAATGTTGTGTTTTGTATGCCACGCACAGGACGCCGCCGTCTTAGAATCGTTTCCTAAAAAATTTCCCCTGGGCACTTAAGAGGGAAAAACCCTGCCCAAAAAAACCAAGGGGAAAAGTAGTGATAAAGCTGCTAGCAAAAAGCGGGAAAAAAACAAGTGAGAGCTCGGTGGCAACATTGTGACAGAGTGTGGAGGTGACGATGGCAGCCAGCAGATGACGTCAGGCAGGGGCACAATGACATTCTGGAGGGGCAAAACAGTATTAGGCACGGGGGACAACCACAGTGTGGAGGTCGGGGCAGAGCGCATGAGGTAGGCGTGGCACAATAAAATTCTGGAGGCGGCAAAAAAAGTATTGGCCACAGGGGGGCCAATCACACAGTGTGGGGGTACGGCGCACGATGAGGTCAGACGTGGCACAAGGGCTTTGGAGGGGGAAAAACGTATTAGGCCACAGAGTGGCCAATCACACAGTGTGGGGGTCACGGCGGCAGCAGTATGAGGTCAGAAAGTGGCACAATGAAATGGAGGCGGCAGACAGTATTAGGCCACGAGGGGCACAATACACAGGGTGGTGGTCACGGCGGCAGCGATGAGGTCGGCAGTGGCACAATGAATTTGGAGGCGGCAAAACAGTATTGGGCAAGAGTGGCAAAATGAAACGTGGGGAGGTCACGCGGCAGCAGTATGAGGCAGACAGGGGCACAATGAATTTGGAGGTGGAAAAACGTATTAGGGCACGGTGGCACAATCACACGTGGAGGTAAGCGGCGCGTATGGGGTCAGGAGTGGCACAATGAATTATGGAGGGAAAAAACCTTTTAGGCCACGAGGGGGCACAATGTCCCGTGTGGAGGTCAGGGGCCAGCACAGATGAGGTCAGACAGTGGACAATGACTTTTGGGGTGGAAAAACAGTATTAGGGACGAGTGGCAAATCACACAGTGGAGGTCAAGCGGGCGTATGAGGTCAGGCGGGGCAAAAATGACAATTCTGGAGCTGGAAAAAAAGGAGTAGGCCAAAAGGTGGTAAATGACCGGTGGGGGACGGAGGAGCAACAGCAGCGCATAAGGGTCGACAGTGGCCAATGACACGTGTGGAGGGAGGCAGGCCACGGGGCAGCTTGGGTCAGACTGGCACAATGAAAAATTTGGAGGGGGAAAAAAACAGGAGTGGGCCAAGTTGGAGGGCAGGCAGCAGCCACGGCAGGCCTGGGGTCAGACAGGGGCACAATGAACAGTGTGGAGGGCACGACGGGGTTTCCAGCAGCAGCATGAGGTCAGAGGTGGCAAATGACATTCTGAGGTGGAAAAATAGTATTAGGCCACAGAGCGGACAATGATGAAAGCGGAGGTCACGGCGGCAGCAGCTGGGTAGGCGTGGCACAATAAAGAGGTGGGGTGATGCAGGAGCAAAGATGGGTCGAGAGTGGAAAATGCATTCTGGAGGTGGCAAAACAGTCCCAGGCCGCAGGTGGCACAAGACCAGTGTGGAGTCACGGCAACGCAACGAGCGCCGTTTGAGCAAAGGTGGCACAATGACAGAGTTTTGAGGGGGGTGGCAATACCATCCCGGGGTAAAGAGGGTGGTAGGCGATGGGGAAAAAGGAAAACTATCAGCGAGTTGGCATCAGGCGGGTGCGGCATCCAGAATAGTGTGGGCAGGTATTTTGAACCCGGGATGCCCCAAAGGCTTTGGTGTGTGGGAAATCCTGGCCGATCCCGCTGATTCATCTTGAAAAGGTCAGTCGTTAAAAAATTTCCCCGGGGACAAGGGGTTTCCTTGGGGAAAGATGGCCCCCGCCGCACTGAACCCCCCGCTCTGGCCACACTATGGCCCGGGCAGGACAGCTTTCCCGCAAACTCGGCAAGTTGCGGCCACACATCATTTTGGGGGCCCCCGTAGTCCGGGATTTCTAATGGGGTGGCGAGTGCTGTCCAAGTGGCCCAAAACTGTTGGGTTCAGGGAATGCCCCCAGGTTGTGCTGCTGCTGTGGGATCCCTTCCTCATTGGCGGGTAGGAAGTGTATTAGTGACTCCGATTAGGTTTGTGATGGAGCTGGTACGGCTCCACCCCCCCCCTTTCCCCCCAGCAGCCGCGGCATGTAGTACGTGAGCGCTGGGGAAACCCCCCGGTCAGCCCTGTCAGGGAGGGACGATGCCGCCATGGGCAGCGGCCAACTGTTTACGGAGGTTTTCCCCCTATAGTATTGATTTTGTCTTCCTCTCAATAGCTGGGAAAAAGGCTCCCTTTTGGCCCGGTAGCGAGGGCCCAAAATAGGGGGAAAGCCAGAAGTCTCCCCTCCGGATGCTGATATTGGCTGTCCTCCCAGGCAAATAAGCATGCCGGGAATTGCCAAAGTGACTCCGGGGGGCTCCCTGCCCCCTTTTCCCACTGTATACTGCCACGGTGCTTGGGAGTCATTCCCTCGTCTTCTAAATCCCCATCCCCTCCAGCGTCTGTCCCCCTCTCTTGTCCCGGGTAGAAAATCCACTCTTTTTCACCAGACAATGTTTTGCTCCAATGTCCTCCTCCCTCCTCCCCCTCCATTTCAGCCCCCACCGGACTCATTGGCCACGAGATGTAGTCCCCAATCTCCAGTCCCCGCCCGACAGATTTTTCAGATCTTTTCCCAGGACATAAACGGGGGAATGAGTTATTTTCCGTAGTCCTGGGACTGACAAAAAACGGGCCCCCTCGAAGGCCCTAACAACGGCAGGTGTCACGCTAGTCCCATGGCTACATCAAAGTTACACAGGGGAGTACTTTGTTGCCTGGATCATAAAAAATCTTTTAATGGCCTTTCTCTGTTCATACGTCGGTCCCATGTGCAGGCTGGAATTCCAGGGGTGGAAAACATCGCATTCAGGCTGTTGGGGGGGGCCCTTTCTGCCGCTGAACTCGAGGAGGGTGTTCTGGCTTTGTCGATGGATAAAGTGCATGCACAGTTTCCGGGCCATTTTCAGAATTTGAAGTCGGGGGGAAGACTTCGGAACCTTTTTACAACCGTTTGAACACGTGCGCCATGCAGGGCGCATGGCCATCCCTCCTCGGTGAGCGCGGACACCATGTTCTCCATTGCCCGTCACCATGGTTCCGTTTTGCATTGGCGGGAAAAAACCCACACATCGATTTTTGTGCATGAGGGGGAGCAGTTCCTCCCCGTGTGATTTCGTTCGGGGGCAACTGGTGTAGAATGCGTGACCCCGCTGTGCCCAAAAGGGGTATGATGGACAGTATTTGTGGAGGCTGAGTGGTGGTGGTGGTGGGGGAGGGGAGGCGGACATTGGCGCAGGAGCAGCAGTTTGAAAGTGGAGGGGAAAGCGGCGTCTCCTGCCCAAGTTGTTGGTGTCCCTGGGCAGGAAGCAATTCCCCCAGTGGGCCGTAAAGGACATTATGGCCCTGCCCGTAGTTACAGCTCAGCGTCCGCGCTCCCGTGTACCTTGGAAAAAACCCGATAAGCTAAGGATGCCCCACTTTTGTTTCTACTATTTTGAAGTGCTGGATGCCTTTTTGGAAAAAAATTACGGTTGGAACCTCCATTGGCTCGGCAAAACCCATTAGTTCTGTGAATGGTGCAGGTCCCCATTTGGAAAGGGGGGACTGCAGTCCCAAAACAACTTGGAAAAGGGCCGGTCAGCTGCGCCCTTTGGAGGGTTTGGGAAAGCATATTTTGTTCTTTACAATCGTCTCGAACGATGGGGCGCCATGGTAGCGAGGAGCAGGAATCTGGGACCGGGGAGAGGATGTCAAAGAAAAAACAGTCCCTTTTCTGCAGAGGGGGGGGCCCTTGAGGTAAAATGGCATGGTGCCAGGGCCCCGTGCTGCTGCTGCGCGGCGGATGGCCCACCAATCTGAGCCACGTTTCCCCCGGGCCCACGGTGGTGCCCTGCATGTTTTGACGCAGGGCCGTTGTGCCAATTTGCTCCCTGGCCCCGCTTCCTTTCTGCCCCAGATTTACATTACCCCTATTCGGCTCCCGGTGTCTTAGCAAAGAACTGCAACCGCCCGGTAGCTGATTTTACGCCAAGTCCGCATGAGTGACTACTGCCCCCGCTGCCTCGCTGAGCCCCTGTGCCCCCCCACTGTCTTGGCCTGCGAAGCGGGGTTTTTTCCCCCTGGCGCTTGGCTCCCCACCCCAATGCTCTACCCTGCTGACTCACGGGGGCCCCCAACCCACTTGTGGCTGCGCCCCGCCTGGCGCAAGCTGACGCCTCTTCTCCGACGATGATGAAAACCCTTGTTCACCGGCTCCAATGCGGTCGGTACTCATCATCTTTTGTGTTTATGTCATCTGTCCTCACAGGTTTGGTAAGCCGAGGCTGACCTTTTCACCAATGACCTCCATGCCATCTCCAATCTTCTTTTCGCCCACTGCAGAAGTGGGGATATTTGGGCCCCCTTTCTTTGCTGCCCAAATAGCTCTGACTGCCCCCCTCAAATTGTTCTCCTCGTATTAGTGGGCTGAGCCCCCGACACATAGTAGTCCCTGGTGGGGAACTGGATGGGAAAGGCGGGTGGGACAGGTGAGGGCCCCTGCCCGCTCCGGGCCCTGCCAACTAAGTGTTGTGTCTTGGGGTTTCCCCCCGCCTTGGTGGGGTTTTCAGATGTCATCTGGGAGGAAAGGGTGCCAGTAACCAATCAAGAACCCCTTGGGTTGTGAACAACACCGGGGCCCCAGATGAAACGGCAGTTGGGCCCCACGGGACCCTGCGCGGTCCCCCTTTCTGTGTGGGACCCGGGCCCCTTTCAGAATGTTTGTCCACTGCCACTGCAGTTGCAGGCCTGCCACCTCTCTGTCGACATCTGTTTTTCTAAAATGTACAGACACTGTTTGATGAAGCTATCTGTATATGAAAAAATTCACCCCGTTTTTGCTCCAATGAACCGTAAAAGTTGGGGAACCCTGGTATAAATTTCGCTCCAAAAGGCCCGGAAAAATTTTTGTATGTGTCGTTTACAAGCCTGTGTGTTTTACTAAATGTAAAAGCACAAACAGGCTTAATTAAACCCTTTGCTTTTGAATTTGTACAAAAAAAATGTATATATTTCGGTGTTGAAAAAAAACGGGGTTTTTTTTGTCAGACAGCAGCAAAACAACGTTTAATTAACCCCTGGATGTAAAATTGGGGCAATGAAATTTAGCCACCAAAAAATAGTGCTTTGTAGGGTTACAATGGTGTATTTTCTACGCCACCAACAAGAGATAAAATTGTAATTACCTTTCTTGTGAATTAGGCTACCCAAAAAAAATTTATATTTGGCGTGAAAAAGCGGGTTTTTTTTGCGCACACCCGCAAAAAAACGCTTAATTAACCCCGATGTAAAAGCGCAATGAAAAGGCCCCACAAACTAGTAGCTTTTTGCGTGTTCATTTGGGGTTTTTTCTACGCCACCACAAGAGATAAAAAATTTAAATTAACCTTGGCTTTTTAATTTGGCACCCAAAAAAAATATATATATTTGGCGTTGAAAAAGACGGTTTATTTTTTGCAGAAAACCCACAAAACAACGCTTAATTAACCCCTGGTGTAAATTGCGCAATAGAATTGAGCCCCCAAAATGTGCTTTGTAGCGTGTTACAAAGGCGTATTTTCCAACACAAAGGATCAGTTGTAATTAACCTTTGCTTTTGAATTAGGCTAAGGAAAAATTTATTATATTTGGCGTTGAAAAAACGGTTTATTTTTTTCGCCCCAGAAAACAACGCTTAATTAACCCCGGATGTAATTGCCCAAAAAATTGAGCCCACAAACAGAGCTTTGTAGCGTGTTACATTGCGTGTTTTCTAGCACACAAAAGAGATACGTTGTAATTAACCCTTTTCTTGTGAATTGGCTAAGGAAAATTTTTTTATATTTGGGGTTGAAAAAGACGGTTTATTTTTTTTCAGCCACGCAAAAAAAGCTTAATTTAAACCCCTGGATGTAAATTGCGCAAAAGAATTGAGCCCCAAAACTAGTAGCTTTGTAGGTGTTACAAATTTCGTGTTTTCTACGCCCACAAAAGAGATACAGTTGTAATTAAACCTTTGCTTGTGAATTAGGCTAAAGGGAAAAAAAAATTTTTTATTTTTGCGTTTTAAAAACGGTTTATTTTTGTCAGACCCAGCAAAAACAAGCTTAAATTTAACCCCCGGATGTAAAAATTTCGCAAAGTTTAGCCGCACAACTAGGCTTTGTAGGTGTTACAATTGCGTGTTTTCTATCCAACAACAAGAGATACAGTTGTAATTAAATTTGCTTTGTGAATTAGGCTAAGGAAAAATTTATATATATTTGGGTTTTAAAAGAAGGTTTATTTTTTTTAGCAACCAGCAAAAACAAAGCTTTAAATTTAAACCCCTGGATGTAAATTTCACCAAAAAATTGAGCCCCACAAACTAGTAGCTTTTTTAGCGTGTTACAATTGGTGTTTTTACGCCATACAACAAGAGATACAGTTGTAATTTAACCTTTGCTTGTGAATTAGGCTACAGGGAAAAAATTTTATATTTTGGGTTGTAAAAGACAGTTTTTTGGGGTCAGCACACCGCAAAACAAGCTTAATTAACCCCTGGATGTAAAATTTCGCCAAAAATTGGCGCACAAAAGTAGTTTGTAGCGTGTTACAATTGGTGTTTTCTAGCAACAACAAGGTCAGTTTTAATTAAACCCTTTTCTTGGAATTAGGCTCAGGAAAAATTTTAATTTTGGGGTTTTAAAAGACAGTTTTTGGGGTCAGCACATGCAAAAACAACGTTAATTAACCCCCCGGATGTAATTTTCGCAATAAATTGAGCAGCCAAAAAAAGAAGTGGGATTTGTTTGAAAAACCTGTTTCTTTAATGAAAAACAACGGAACGGCTTTGATCCCACTTGGTATTGAATTATTCGTGCAGTGGGGCGCCACTGGATTTCAGATCCAATACCCCAAAAAATCAGAATAGAAAAATTCAGGAACAGTCTCTGAGACAAGTGAGACACCCACAAAAATCGCTGTGTAAAAAAAGTTCTTAGAAAACGCTATCCCGCAGCGCACCCTTTCCCTTTCAGTAAGTTAGGCGGTAGAGTCCCGCGGCGCGCTCGGTCTTATATAGTGCGGGGGACGTCAAGAATCCCGCCGGTCTTGATTGGTTATTTCGCACAGTATGCGGCTATGCCCCTTCTTCCCCCAGGTGCTTTGCCCCCTGTAACGCCATGTCTCGCAGCCCCTTTTTCAATGAAAAGCCACTTCGTTCAACCCCAAGTACCCCCAAATCCGAACGAGTTTTCCCAAATTTAAAAGATTCCATTTTGTTAGAATCAATTCGCCCATTCTAATGCCTACCCTTTAAAAATAACAGCATAAATAGATGTAACACTTGCTGCTAATTGGTTTCTAAGTGTATGTTTATATGTTTAAATTTGTATCAGGTCTATTTAAATTATTTTTTTTTTTAAAGAAAACTTTCATTAGGAAATATATATATATATATAATGGAGGTCTTCTTAAAAAATCAGTTTCATTAAAGTTATTATCTCATTTTAATTCAATGTTTTAATCATTTTGTTCATGGTATGATAATACTCTACCCACTTTCCAAAAAGGTGTTCTCCCTAGCAAAATTTTTAAAGGGTTTTTCATCACAAGTAAGTTTTAACTGAAAGGGTATTTCAAATAATTGTATTTTGATTTTGCTTTGTCCAGAAGATAAAGATTTTATCTACTGCTTGTGTACACAAGTTTCTCTTGTTTACTGACCACCTCTCCCTGCTCCAAGCTGCCATCTGACCACGATGAGTCACTCCCTGCTGAGTCTTATAACAGACCTGATATGTCAAGTCACTGCTGCAGAACCATCCACAGCCTGACAACTTTAAGATATTACAACATAAATTATGCATTTTCCTCTAAGAAATCAATTAGGAATTAATATGATCACCATAGTGTTGGACTATGTACTGGGTAAAATAAGCTATTTCTAAAACTAATGATCTTTTTAAACTGTTAGAGCAAAATTCCAACATCCAAAAACTAAAGTGTTACCAAATTCTGCTGATCCCAATATAATCCTCTCCCCCTGGTTATTCCATCTTTCCATTTGAACAATTCATTCTTTAAAAGGAGATTAACTAAAACAGATATTCTTGGCCTTTTAATTTTGGTTTCTGAAGTAAAAAAATCTTTTTTTTTTTTGTGTGCCTGAAGTTAAAAGCCTAAAGCCTGAGAACTGAAAAATTACAATTGACAATAGGTGATGTGTAGAGTTATCATGGGTTATCAGAAGTATCCAAAAAGTAGACCTTAAAGGGGTTTTGCCACAATGTAATGTTGACGTGAGATCCTCCAAAATGGGTATTTAATTACTTTTCTAAATATGTGTGATTACAAAAAGTGAAGCCCATGAGAGCTACAGCATTGCTCAATCCCCCTTAGTTTCCTAAAAGTTTACATTAGACACAACGAGGACACTGACAGGAGCTGATGTGGCTGCGCTTGCATGTTTGCTCTTCTTATCTGATGACAGGGAACATGATAGAGCTTGCAAGTGCAGTGTATGAGTCTGTCTGCTGTATAGAGAATCCACTATTGTAATGTTATTATTTTAGTAAACTTTAGAGACCCTCCCTGCTTCCTCGCTCTCTGCTTACCCCCATCTCTCTCACCCCTGCAGCCCTTCATGACTCAGCATGCTTTGTTTATATTCCCCCCTGAGTAGATAAGAGGTACGGAACTCACTTCGTGGCAAAGCCCCTTTCACCCCTTAATGACCGGCTGCCAACTTTTGGCGGCGGGCATTTGGGTTTTGCGGCTCCCGCTGCCACAGCTGCACTGAGAACAATGCTGTACTTCCCAGCCCTGTTCCCAGCACACTCTCTACAAGTGCCGTGAAGCGAGGGAAACCTCCACTCCTCGGCACTTAACCCTTTGATTGCCCCGGTTCATGACCACAGCCTATTCAAAGGGCTTTCACCTCTGTTGGGTGATCAGGACTACGGTGACCTGACAGAGCCAGTGAACGGCTGCACAGTCAGCCCTGAGGACCTAAAGTAGCCACAGGGTTGTCTATGTAACAAGCCAGCGATCAGGGCACACTGTGTCAAACGTACACAGATTATAATATATTCCTCTTTCTATATACACTCACCGGCCACTTTATTAGGTACACCATGCTAGTAACGGGTTGGACCCCCTTTTGCCTTCAGAACTGCCTCAATTCTTCGTGGCATAGATTCAACAAGGTGTTGCAACGATGCTCAATTGGTACCAAGGGCCCAAAGAGTGCCAAGAAAATATTCCCCACACCATGACACCACCACCACCAGCCTGAACCGTTGATACAAGGCAGGATGGATCCATGCTTTCATGTTGTTGACGCCAAATTCTGACCCTACCATCCGAATGTCACAGCAGAAATCGAGACTCATCAGACCAGGCAACTTTTTTCCAATCTTCTACTGTCCAATTTCGATGAGCTTGGGTAAATTGGAGCCTCAGTTTCCTGTTCTTAGCTGAAAGGAGTGGCACCCAGTGTGGTCTTCTGCTGCTGTAGCCCATCTGCCTCAAAGTTCGCCGTACTGTGCGTTCAGAGATGCTCTTCTGCCTACCTTGGTTGTAACGGGTGGCTATTTGAGTCACTGTTGCCTTTCTATCAGCTCGAACCAGTCTGCCCATTCTCCTTTGACCTCTGGCATCAACAAGGCATTTCTGCCCACAGGACTGCCGCTCACTGGATGTTTTTTCTTTTTCGGACCATTCTCTGTAAACCCTAGAGATGGTTGTGCGTGAAAATCCCAGGAGATCAGCAGTTTCTGAAATACTCAGACCAGCCCTTCTGGCACCAACAACCATGCCACGTTCAAAGGCACTCAAATCACCTTTCTTCCCCATACTGATGCTCGGTTTGAACTGCAGGAGATTGTCTTGACCATGTCTACATGCCTAAATGCACTGAGTTGCCGCCATGTGATTGGCTGATTAGAAATTAAGTGTTAACGAGCAGTTGGACAAGTGTACCTAATAAAGTGGCCGGTGAGTGTATATCTATATAATATTCCTCTAACTATAATGTAAAACCGTAAAAAAAAAGTTTAGAAAAAATAAATAAAATAAAAAATTGTGCACACATTACACACAAAAAACAACCTACACATATGGTATCCCCATAAACGTAATAACCTGTAGAATTAATCTAACAAGTTATGAAGTATGAAATGTGAATGCTGTAAAATATATTTATACTTCATATCTTTAAATTTGAAACTTCCCACATGTATAGCTGTCCATCCTGCGCTTGTAGGGCGCAGAGGAAGAGAGAAACCCACGGCTGGCATTAGAAACCAAGTAGGACACCCGCGTTGGATACCTTAGGCCTATACAGTTCTGATGGTAACACTGGCTCGGTTCTGTCCCAATGCCCTGCCGTAGAATGACCCATTTTGGGTCTAAAGCCAAAAACTATCATAGCACGAGGGGAGAAGAGTGTAGACCATCCCAGGGACATGAGAGGATGTGACAGGGGTGGGAAGGGGGTGCGACGTGGGCTGTCCCAGTACTGTTATAAGCCAAAGCCCAGCTTTGCCCATTGTTGTCTCATTGGAGGGGAGGTACCCGTCACCAGCATTCCAGGAGCATCCGCACACAGAAGCAAGGCCACATTCACCCCCCATGTGTGCGCAGCACAAGGCCAACCTAAGGTTAATAGACACATCTGCTGCCTTTTTGTAACCATATCCGTATTTGCACCTCTGACCAATATCTGTATAGTATTGTTCCTATGTATATATTGTCTAGTGAGCCCTCCAAGGAAAATTAAATCTATAAAATTTGATCTGAGCTAGTCTGTTGTCTTGATTATCGATCTCATGTACTCATAGGCTATGTTCACTCGGCTTAAAATTGGACGTATTTCAATCCGTAATTACGCGCCGTAGTGCGCAAATTACAGCTGGAATACGTCCAATTCATTACGGTAATCCACAGTTCTCATAGAGAACTATGGATTACGTCTCCTCTCCCTACTCAGCGAATCCGCCGGGCGGGGAGATAATTGACATGTGAATTACTAGCGGCGTATAAGTGCCGCTGATAATGCAAGTCTATGGGCCGGCGAGGTGCCGGCCCCCCGCACCCGCCCCCCCTCCTCCCCCGGCCACACGGCGTAAGTGCGGGGCGTAATTACGCCCTGCATTTAAGCCATGTGAGCCTAGCCTTATTCTCAGTCTCTTTAATATATCGCTACCTAGGCTGGTTCCTGACCTTGCTGTAAGTCGGTAACAGACCGGTCTTATAACCAATGAGGAATTGGTGGCAGTCTACTGGGCTGACAGAGCTCTGTTTAACCAGTTTGGGTAAAGAGATCTCTCCCAGCCATTCAAGGTTGTGGGCGAGTGGGGTATCCTCTCGAATTCCCTGGGTCTTCCTGTGCCCATGTGGACAGGGGTTAACTATGAAACTGGCTGACCTTGTTCACCCCTAGGGGGAACGCAATGTCACGATACACCCCAAGTCAGGCCGTTGACCCACGAGTGTGGGCGGGCCATTTCCCAACAGTGACCATTCCGATTGCGGGAGGAAATAAGTCCATAAGTATCGCACGTTGAGGTTCAGTGCACACTGAGGTTTAGTGCTTTTGATGTAACAGAAATGTTGCAACGCAATAACCATAATACACTCAGCACTTCTTTATAATATGCACTGCCGTCTAGTGTTTGTCGGTGTGCAGTGTAGTGCACGTTGGGGCTTAGCACTCTTTATGAAATTAAAGAAAAAAAAAGGGTGCAATATAATTAGTATAAAACACAGAGTACAGTGTGAATTAAGACTGAAAACACCGGGTGAATCAAGGCGTAGCCAAATCATTACAGCATCAGTGAACACTTGCAGTGAAAATTGTATAGTCAAAAATTATGACCAGCTGTCAGGAAGGGGTTAATGTTTAGCTATCTTGCTTTCATTCTATTAATGATCCCTAGTTCCCAAATATCTTTAGTTAGCCTGGGATATTCTAAATTTAAAAAGAAAAAAAAACCCTCATGGAACTTATTACAAGACAATGCGATGATATCAGTTATACCTCTTTAAGATGTCTAACAAAGCAAAACAGATCTCTGGCAATTTTATGCCTTTACATATTTAATAGAAGAACATGCATAATTACATTATTTGCATTTCACTATTGTATTATTCACTATTGAGATAATTAATTTCATATGTGAATATAGAAATCCAATTAACAAGTAGATATTACACTAACTTCAAAGTAAACAAGCAGAAAATAATGAAGGAATGAATTGGATTTATTTTGTACGGAAATAATGCAATTTTTACATTGAGATCTAATTTAAAACTGGGGCATATTTTAAATACAGCAATATTAGGGAGTCCCTTCCATTTAAAAATCATTGCTGCAAGCCTCTAACTAGGGAGAGATTAAAAAAGTGCTTGCATTACATATTTTGCTTTAGTTTGCCACATCCTTAACCCCTCCCTGACAGCCAGTATAATATGGTGTTTTGTTTTTTTCCTCCCAGTCTTCCATGAGTCATACATTTTTTTATTTTTCCATCTTCATAGGCTTATGGGGGCTTTTATTTTGCGGGAAAAAAGTATTTTTTAATCAATAAGATTTTTATTGAGAATTTTAAGTTATACACAACTATAAGCGTAAATGTATATATATTTTTCCACAGCACACAATGATAATTGGACAAATGTTATCGTTTGCATAAATCTTTATATAAGTCAAGTTTACATGACAGTAGTTCCATACATGATTTTTTACGTAAATTTGCATTTCATGATATTTACAAAGTGGGCTCTTTTAGTACAAGAACAATGTGATCTGTTTTTATCTAAGACGTTTCGGTTGATTTCAACCTTTTTCAATTAGATCACTAGGAAAAAACAAAGGAAAAAATTAGATAGAAGGATGTGATAGAGTGAAAACATATCCAGAAAAAGGAGAAAAACGCAAAAAGACTTGGAAAGGGTATATTAAGTGAAAAACGGAGTAGGTAGGGACAGAAACGGGTAAAGGAAAAAGAGGTGGACCACAGTGAGGAATGGAGGGGAAAAGATAAAGAAGTACAGACAGAGTGGGTGGAAGAGAGGCCCTGATGGTACAGAGTCACAGAAGAGTGTCAAAAGAAGGTATATCCAGCTAATTGCTTACCAAGATGGATGGATGCCCAAGAGATAATGCAAAGTAAAGTATGGACAATGTAGAACAAATAGGCAGCTGTATAGGAAAAGACAATGATATGAATAACATATAGACATTAACATGACCAGGGATGAGTTAAAGGAAAGTCGGGAAACTTACTGATGCAGGACCGCGGAAATAAGAAAGGTTTTCGGTGAGAACTGTAAGGAACAATAAGGTGAATGAATGACTGAACGAGCTGTAAAAAAGGAGTAATGTAGGGATGAGTGTAGGATGTATGGTGAGGTGAGCTATATGTAATAAGTTGGAATATGTGGTATATAGGAGGAAAAGAATACAAATAAATAGAGCATATGTGTAAATGGAAGGCTATATGAATATATACTCGTGCAGTGGGAGTGGGAGTAAAATGAAGAATAAACATACCTGGAAATAGGAGGTACAGACAGAGGTTGTGGCCGCAGGTAGCGATGGAGGAGCGCGCGGTCCTGGATGTGTGAGCGTGGCCGCATCTTAAATGCATGACGCGGCGCCTGCGCAGAGAACGGGGGCCGGACCGGAAGTACGTCAGTCTCTCCGTGCTTGAGCGAGCTGGGCACGGAGGATCGCGCGCATAGGCATGTGTGTCCGCTAGCGGCAGTAAAGATATCATGTGGTTAGGGGAGTGGAGGAGTTAGGAGAAGAGAGGTATGTAAATAGAATCGTGGGGGAGGCATCGCCCAGACCCATACTGTGGGACCAGTGGTGTGTATGGAGGAAAGAGGATAACTTATATAAAGGCAGTCCCTATATTGTGAATGTGTAGAAAGAGGAAGGCAGAAGAGAATAAGGGATGAGTGAAAGGAAGGGAAAAGAAAGAGGGCTGTAATGGTAAGATAAGGGCAGTGGTAATAAAAGAAATGTAAAAAAGCAGAAATGCAGTATGGGCCTAAGTGAGGGTGAACTTATAAGAAAATAGAAAAGAGAACAGAAGGAGGAGAGGGGGAGTGGAAGGGGGGAGTCTAGGAAAAAGCTGGATAGTAGAAAAGGATAAAGATGGTGAAAGAGGCTGAAATAGGACCAAACATAGCAAATCAATTATGAATGTGCAAAAAACATATCAATATATCAATTATGAATGTACAGAAAACATGTGTATGACAATATATATTGCAATGAATGAGACAATATGCACAATGGAATAAAGCATGAAACTATCACCAAGAGGTAGAGACATATTAGTATGATGAATTAGCGATTCTGTGAAACAAAAAGAATATGTTAAAGGGGGGACAGACACAAATAGGAGAAAAGATGAATAACAATGCAGAACACAGTGATGGACATGTCATAAAACATATCTAGGGTTTTAGAGGGTATTCAAAAAAATTTAAAAGGAATGTTCAGGGGAATATATTGTCACATTCCCCCCTTTTAGGCC
>JAODAL010062723.1:0-19601 GCA_025379985.1 Phyllomedusa bahiana | reverse complement strand
GGAAAAACAGGGGCCAAATTATACCACCTGTCACCAGCCAGAAGGAAGCACTACCCCTGCATCTCCTGGCCCAGCACACTCCCCTCCTGAAATACTCTGTGCTGCATAAAATTATTCTACAGGATTGGCTTAGCTGTGTCCTAAAACACTCTGTGCTGCTGGGGGACCCTGCTTTATCTACTCTGTAACTACATTTCTCTCTCGTGAAATACTCTGTGTTGCATAGGATCTAAACATTTAGCATGGTACAAGATCAACTTAGTTGTATCCGGAAATACTCTGTGCTGCTGAAGGATTCTGTTTTATTCTACTCTGTAACTACACTTATCTTCTGAAATGATCTGAGCTGCATAGAATTCTAAATATTTAACATGTTACAAGATGTATCCTGAAACACTCTGTGCTGCTGAAGGATCCTGTTTTTTTCAGCTCTGTAATTACACTCCTCTTCTGAAATGATCTGTGCTGTGTAGGATCTAAACATTTAACACGGTACAAATTCAGCTTACTTGTATCCTGAAATACTCTGTGCTGCTCAGGGACCCTTCTTTTTCTACTTTGTAAATACACTTCTCTTCTGAAATGATCTGTGCTGTGTAGGATCTAAACATTTAACACGGTACAAATTCAGCTTACTTGTATCCTGAAATACTCTGTGCTGCTCAGGGACACTGCTTTTTCTACTTTGTAAATACACTTCTCTTCTGAAATGATCTGTGCTGTTTTGGATGTAAACATTTAAAGGGGTTGTCTCAGTACAGCGGTTCATCTTACCTCAGTCCTGTTTTCTCAGGTGCATATGTGAATTCAGTGTTTACTGGCTTCTACTGGCCTGCAGTGAGGAGCTGCTGAGGACAGCAGGTCTGTAGCTATAGCGACCAGTGCTGACAGCCTATCAAGAGGGATTGAACAGGTCTGTAGATATAGCGACCAGCGCTTTGGGGCCTATCAGGAGAGATTCAAACAGGGCTGTAGCTATTAGGACCACTCACTGGCAGCCTATCAGGAGAGATTGAACAGGTCTGTAGCTATAGCGACCAGTGCTGGCAGCCTATCAGAAGAGATCGATCAGGTCTGAAGCTATAGCAACCTGAGGAGCTGATGCAGCTAATGGACACATATTGCAAAGTGACTTGTTTTTGCAAGATCCTGAACGTAAAAAGCAGCAATCCCTGTACTAAGACAACCACTTTAACATTGTACAAATTCAGCTTAGTTATATCCTGAAACACTCTGTGCTGCTGGAGGATTCTGCTCTTTCTACTCTGTAACTACACTTCTCTTCTGAAATATCAGAATTAATCCAAAGACAAAATATAGATAAAATATATCGCTGCGGCGCTAGCAACCACTTGGAGATACGGGATATAATTTAAAAACTTGGTTTATTAAAATAAAATAAGGCGAATAGGTCGACGCATTTTATGCCTGCGCGGCGCTTCATCGGGAGACTGATTGTAGCGGGAAGAGATGTTACATTTAAACCTGTGATTGACATCGAAAACTTCTCGTGAGAACAGAGTAATAAAATGCAAAGATAAAATACACGGCAACAATATAACAGAGAATCTGAAACAATAATACAAATGTAACATGAATGTAACAAATGGAACAATTAAACAGCAGTTTTGAGGTGTTTCTACAATGTATCAATAGATTAACTCTACCATTTCGTTCAGGCCTCTCGCTTCGGTATTTAGTTTGCCCTCGGGTGTGAAATCAATTGGAGTAATTCATATACAGCCAGTCCCCGGGTTACATACGGCATAGGGACTGTAGGTTTGTTCTTAAGTTGAATTGGTATGTAAGTCAGAACAGGTATATTTATTACATGTAACCCCAGCACAAAGGTTTTTTTTTTAGTTTTGGTCGGGCGGGGGGGTTTTTACATTTGTTTTGCTGTTAAACCTGTTAAGAAGATTTATTTTTTAACTTGTGCTGCTGTGGCCCCGCTGGACTTGTCATTCCACAGCTACTATCTGCTTGGAACATGAAATACAAGTGCCAGTGACCCCAAAAATTTTTTCCTTTGCTGGGGACGATGTAAGTTGGAACGTCGTAAGTCGGGGACTACCTGTAGATGCAAAAATCTTTTTTTGTGTAAAATCGACGTGTCGGGTTTTTCTGAAGCACCCCTTCCCCGGGACAGGCATGGGGCCCACAGTCTTAAGCAGTGTTTTGGGCTTTCTTCCCGAGTTCCCACAGTTTTTAACAAATTTTTCTTCTTATGGATTCCCCGGTGATGCTGGAAAAAAATTTGTTGTTTCACAGTTTAGGTTAAACGGGAAAACTGCCTTGGGGTGTGGGGATTTGTTTATTTCAGCTGTTTTAGCAAAGTGGGGCCATGATCTTTAAAGTGGGGGTCTCCTGAAGATCATGGATGGGCTGGTTGGGAGGAAGTGGCCAAGATAGGGATCCTTTAGCAGTATTTCCCAGTGTGCTTTCAGTACCTTTCCTCATTATGTAAGGTGTTGGACTGTGTAATAAAACGGGATTTATTTATAGTTTCTTTTTCCGTAGATTCTTTTCTCTTTAAATGGGGTTCTCTCACTTCATCGATTCCTTTTTCTTCAGCCCGTTTATTGGTTTCTTTTTAAATTTAGGGGGGGTTTCTGGCTTCTGTGGCTGCAGTGCGGCGGCTGAGGACACCAGGGCGTAGCTAACAAAACCCTGTGGCACCTACGGAGGATCAAACAGGTCTGTAGCATAGCGAAGCCTGGCACCTATCAGGAGAGATTACCAGGTCTGAAAGCTATAACAACCAGTGCTGGCAGCCTATAGGAGAGATTACAAAGGTCTGTGGCTATAGTGCCCAGTGCTGGAGCCAATCAGGAGAAATCAAACAGGTCTGTAGCTGTAGCAAACCAGTGTGGCGCCTATCAGGGGGAGATTGAACAGGTCTGTAGCTATAGCAACCAGTGCTGGCAGCCTATCAGGAGAGATTGAACAGGTCTGTAGCTATAGCGACCTGAGGAACTGATGCAGCTCATACAAAAGGGGATATCTCGGAATAGGTAGGACACTGTTAATGGACACATATTACAAAGTGACTTGTTTTTCCAAGATCTTCAATATAATAAGCAATCCCTGTAGCGAGACAACCCATTTAAGAAACTGATCTGCAAAGAGAAAATCTTGTTTGCTTAAAGAGTCAACTTTATCATAGCCGTTCTGGATAACTCCTGATGGATAATTTTTCTCTTGAAATCATCTAGAAATAAATTTAGATTGTTCCAAAAACTTACACTACTCTGAACAGTTTTTTCAAAGTCTTCTGAGCTCTCCATAAGGGAGGTTCTCCTTCCATGGTCGATAATGACCACTGTGAAAATGGAGATAGCTATTTTGATCTACAAACTTAAAGTGGGTAGATGTAACAAATTTATGATTTTTTGGATAGAGATGTTAATAGATCAAGGAATTCTATGTTCGTAGAATCCATATTGGCCATGAGAGAGATGCCCCAATCAATTGAGTTAAGGTGGTGCACAAAGTGAGGAACAAGTTCAGAGGGGGAGGGAGGCTCCCAAACAATAAAAAGATCATCTATGTATCTCCTAAATAAATATATATATTGACAAGACTCAGAATTGGAGTAAATGAATTCAACTTCAAACTACCCATAAAAATATTGCGTAAGCAGGTGCAAACAGCGTGCCCATTGTGGTTCCACGGGGTCTACCTCTATACAGTAACATTGTACAAAAAAACTATTGTCTTGAAGAAGAAACATTAACACTTTCAAAAGAAAGGATAAAAGAGCAGAAGAGATTTCTGGGCCCCCACTGAGACATTGCTCTACACAGTGCATGTCAGGGAAATGAGATATGCTTGTGTACGGTGCTGACACATCAAGTGTGCCATTA
Organism: Phyllomedusa bahiana; assembly: GCA_025379985.1. Lineage (NCBI taxonomy): Eukaryota > Metazoa > Chordata > Amphibia > Anura > Hylidae > Phyllomedusa > Phyllomedusa bahiana. The sequence goes on along the minus strand of JAODAL010062723.1, from coordinate 15,735 downwards.
TCTTCTGGTATTGTGTTTATAACCTTGTGAGATGGTCAGAATCACACAGATAGCTCGGCTGAGCCACTACATGAGGCTGTAAATATAAATCTAATTAGTGTGACAATTGACTCGTAGGCGAGTTGATGCCAGACATAATCGACCTCTCAGAGGGGGAGGTCAGAGACTTGTGTATTTTGGGCAAATAGTAAAAGAAATGCAATCTGGGTTCTTTGATGTATGCAAATTGTCCATCTTTCTTACTAATTGCTCCTTAAACAAATGCCTCATCTTGTAGCTTTCTCAAATCTACCTGGATGGATGGAAAAGGAACATGATCTTATTACAAGATATTAGATCACAATTCTTTTCCACTAAGGTTAAGGTTGTCCAACTCATTTCCACCAATGGCCACGTCAGTTTATTGGTTAGAGGGTGGCTGGAGTGCCGGGCTGGGGCTGTCATAGCTGTGCCCCTACCTGTGAGTTGCTGAACAGAGATTGGAGAAGGTGTACACCAGAGCTCTGAATCCAAGAGGGGCCCTGCTAATGGGGAGGGGAGTGGACGAGTGGGGGGGTTTCACATTTGATTTTCTGAACCAAGAGGCAACCGCTTCCTGCGTTGGGGTAAATAGTGATTTTTATCCTCCTTTAAAAAAAAAAAAAAAAAAAGCGCGAGCAGTTCATCTGGGGGCCCACAAAAAACGGGGGGGGAGCTGCAGGTCTGGAGTTTGACATGTGCACTAGACTGAAGGTTGGTGGCCGATGTTCTCCAACAGATTCATTACTTTGTCTTCTCAAATTAACAGACTCGCTAAATCCACCCTGACGCTGATCCCGCTCCTGGGGACCCATGAGATCATTTTCGCCTTCATAACCGATGAGCACGCCAAAGGATCCCTGCGCTACATCAAGCTGTTTTTTGAACTGTCCTTCAGCTCCTTCCAGGTAAGGGACGTTGTTTTCCCATCTTCCCATAGGGGCAGTATGAGAATAGATGTCCCCCACTGGTGTGAAGAATATGTCTTCCCTACTCGGGGATGAACAGAAGTGGAAATACAACTACACAAAGCAGAGATGAGTTTGTCATTTGGCATATTTGAAATTAGAATGTATTTTTTGCAGTGTGTGACGTGTGACTCTCCACCAATCACAGGGTTAAATACTAACACACTTCTCTCCACCAATCACAGGGTTAAACACTAACACACTGCTCTCCAGCAGTCACAGGGTTACACACTAACACACTGCTCTCCAGCAGTCACAGGGTTACACACTAACACACTGCTCTCCAGCAGTCACAGGGTTAAACACTAACACACTGCTCTCCAGCAGTCACAGGGTTAAACACTTTGATTGAGGCAATGGATTCTTAGAGCATACAAGGACCAAACATAGTAAAGTTTTAAGCTTTAATAGAAACAAGATACAGAGCTTATATAAAATACAGAAAACAAGGCGCAATAATGTGACAGAGATACAAGCAATTACAGTCATACAATAAAAGGAGAAAATCTCAGAACATACCCAACACTTACAGTAGATATTCCCTCATTTCCCGGGAGCAAGGAGGAAAATTGGATGAAGGCTCCACTGATGGCTAATCTCACACACTGTGAACCCAGTTTTAAACATATTTGATTTGGTTCAGGTTTCAGAGTTGCCCATCAGCTCATTAGGGTAATTAGTTGTCCCTGACTGGCTGATTAGAATATAAAAGGGGAAGGATGCTAGATTAGGTGTTGCTCCTAACTGATATGGATGGAGTTGTCAAAATGGAGTAGGCACGTCAGGACGGTCATTTTTGAAGTGTATAAACTCGGGCCTACATCAAGTGTCCATTGGCGAAACCCTTAAAACCCCTTTTTTTTTTTGGTGTTTTATGACCAGACCAGGCTTAATGAGCTTGTGTAAGCCAGTTTTATGACCAAGACAATGACACTTTTGTAAACAGCTGCAAAAACAGCAGTTAGACCTATATGATAGATACAATTTTTACCTGTGGCCATAGGGGGCAGTACTATATCTATATGATTGGTGCAGTACTCCCTGTGCCCATAGAGGGAAGTACCGTATCTATATGATTGGTTCAGTTATTCCCTGTGGCCATAGGGGGCAGTACAGTATCTATATGATTGGTGCAGTACTCCCTGTGCTCATAGGGGGCAGTACAGTATCTATATGGATGGTGCAGTTCTTCTCGGTGTCCATAGGGGGCAGTACAATATCCATATGATTGATGCAGTACTTCTCTGTGCCCATAGAGGGCAATACAGTATCTATTTGATTGGTGCAGTATTTCTCTGTGGCCATAGAGGGCAGTACAGTATCTGTGATTGGTACAGTACTTATAAGTGGCCATAGAAGGCAGTACAGTATCAAAATTATTGGTGCAGTGCAGTTCTGTGTGGCCATAGGGGGCAGTGCAGTGTCTATATGATTGGTGCAGCACTTCTCTGTGCCCATAGGGGGCAGTACAGTATCTGTGATTGGTGCAGTTCTTCTCTGTGGCCATAGAGGGCAGTACAGTATCTATATGATTGGTGCAGTTCTTCTCTGTGGCCATAGAGGGCAGTACAGTATCTATATGAATGATGCAGTTCTTCTCTGTGGCCATAGGGGGTGGTACAGTATCTATTTGATTGGTGCAGTACGTCTCTGCGGCCATAGGGGGCAGTGCAGTATCTATATGACAGGGCCATAGGAGGATGAAGTTCTTGCTGTCACCACTGGGGGCAGTGTGCTTGGAGCAGTACAGGTGAGTGTTTGGGTCCATGTCCACATTACTGCATTGATGTGAACTCCATCAGGCAGGTTCCCGTGTAGGTCCCTGCAGACCCCCCAGGGTTGTGGCAGCCTTGGAGGAGCCTCCTTTCTGGGCTCTGCTCAGGGGCCCGTGACCGTGACATAGGGTCCTTCACCATGTAGGATAGTGGATCAACCACATTATGTTCACTAATTAAAGTCCTATGTATGACACTTGTGAAGTATTTAATTGTATTCTGCTGTTTGGCCACAAGAGGCCGCTATTTCTGGTTTCTGAAATATGCAAATGAGGCACATGTTATAACACTCACATGGCGTCGGCCATTTTGGAAAAAGGACAAAAAGAGACTGAGAGAGCAAGCTGCAAGCAGCTGGACACAGAGCAGAGCCAGAAAACTATCCAGCTTCCCAGAACCTGCCAGGCTTGGAACTGAGTGTGTCCAGTAACTTAGGAGGCCTGACTGCCTACACAGACGTCGTTCCCCGAATAAGAGCCCGGACAAACAGGACAAGCTGCCGAGACAGAGAGGACGATCTGCAGCCAGACCATCCACCCCATCCACAAGGATCTGCACCAGAGGACAGGAATTGCCGGCCATCTGTAAGGTACCTCAGCGGATGCGTGCACGCCAACGAGCTCAGAACTGTGGGAAGGCCTGCTACTAGTTTAGTTAGGTTAGGTTCAGTCCCAGGCCAAAGGAGGGTTATCCAACTACCCCCTTCCTGTTCAGGACTTGGAAAAGAGCTTGCTAACACAGTGTTATCCATGTGAACCGGTTCACCTGTGGGAGAAAGTTTTGTGTCACATGTCCCTTTTGTGAGGGAAATGGGGTAGAATCATCAATTGTAAGCTACTGTGCTGTCCCCACGGGCCCCTGCAGCCGCCCCACCCACACAAAATTTATTCCCGTTAGTGCTTACGGTATTAAAAGGTAAGGGGTTATCGGCCTTTCCGAACCTACGGTTAGGTAAGTTACCAGGCATCCAGAGGATACACTCCTGGCGGCGCGTTGTGCAGCACAGTGGCCCAAGATATGTATTTGTATATCTGTGTTTGGGGGATCTGTTCACTATCTTGTTCCAGAAAGTTCAGTAAAAAAACCTGTTGTTGAACCGGTGTTGGAGTCGTGTTCTTTGTCCGTGACTTCGCTGTATTCTGGTAAACCTGCCCTCGGTACTCGGCTTACAACTTGGCGTAGTCGCGGCAGGATACAGCGATCGTTATGGACAGAGCTGCGGCGGGAGATCTTCCCCCGGCGTCAATGGCGCCGGCCCAGAGCCAAGCTCAAGGCGCCCCCCCACTACCCCCCCCAAGTGTGTTATGTCCCTTTAGGGCCATTATTGCAATCCTCCCAAATTTGACGGGAAAAACATGGACCATTACAGGACTGGACAGAAAGGGTGGTAGCGCTGCTAAAAAAATTTAACTTAGCCCCGGAACTGGGGGCGGGAGATAGCCCTGGGGGCCTTGGGGGGGGGATGTTAGGGGGACAGAAAGGGTGCGGCCCGAATCCGAGAGGGATACGTGGAGAAAATATTCTCGCTGTTGGAAGGGGCCCTAGGGGGGTGTACCTAAGTGGTGCAATTGCGAAGTTACTTCAACCGGGCCCCCAAAGAGAGGACGAGACCCTCATGCAGTACTCTACTGCCCTACCGGAAACATTGACTGAGATAAGGCGGCGAGACCCAGCGGCTATGGGGGCTTTTCCAGAAGTGGATAAACTGCTAAGAGACCAGTTTATTGTGGGATTGCATAATAAATCCTTACGGGACAAACTGCAAGAGATGACCAGAATGTCGGCCGACCTGACATTCTTTTAGTTTTTTACTTAGCCGCCGTAGAAAGGAAGAGGAACCCATGCCCGTAGTGGAAAAGGCTGTGAGATAGTGCCCAGCAAGCAGAGGACCAAAGGACACAGAGTCATTGACGGATGTGGTCCAGGCATTGGAACAGAGTTGAGAGAACTTCGGCTGGAAGTGTCCCAGATGAAGGGCCCAAAACGGCTACAAGCTCCGGAAAGGGACTTTGGGGCTTCTGCAGTACCCCTTTAAGAACAGCTCCACAGCGGGGTCCTTCCACAAGAGGCCCCATCTTTGTGCAGAGGTCTAGGGGACCCCTTGTTGGGCTTGCCAACAGTATGGCCACATCGCCGGGAGAGTGGTCATGGCGTGTAAGGGCGGAGCCGGGGTTAAACTACCGACCGCTGCAGTAGCGGGGCCCATCTGCGGCGGTGCAACCGAAACCAAGGCCCATGCGTGAGGAGTACGATCTTTACGCCAGTAGTCCGTTATGGAAGAAGAGCTAGAAGGCAGAAAGGTGCATGCCTAGTTGATACTGGGTCAGAGTGTACCTTGATGCCTTGGAGTTCTTTGAGAGACACTTCGGGCACATGATGGAGCCAGAAGATGGCAGCGTCATTAGGCGACGGCAGCCAACAATGGTGATCTGGAGTACAAGGGATAGTTTGGATGCAGGTCCAAATGTTTGGACAAGACATTGGCAAAAAGGGAGTCGTGCTGGTTGATCACCAACCAAGAGGGGAGTGGATGGACCCTGGGCATGAACGTCCTACGAGACCTGGATCACCACCTCTATCCCAAAAGAGGGGCCAAGATATTGGCAGCGGGCACCACGCACCGGCCCACTCAGAAGGCCCTACGACAGAGGTGAGAAGCTGCAGTCTGCGGAAGAGCCCCACATCCGGTCGACCATTGGGCACGTGAAGGTGTCAGCAAAAGCCCGATCAAGATCCCGCCACGAAAACGAAAAAAATATTGATGTTGCCGGTGGGAACCAAAGACGGAAGTTGGAATGGGGTGGAAGTTTGGTTGAACCAGTCTCACAAGAAGAGTCACAGAACCGACCACTGGTAGCTCGGGCCCTTGCCACTGTGGAAAGGGGGTGTGTACCCGTGAGATGCCTCAATGTCATGGACAGCGAGTTGACCATTCCTGTTAATACCCTACTAGCCGAAGTCCATGTTCCTGGAGAAGATATCTCCCGGCGAGCGGGAATAAAGCTATGGCCCAACAAGGGAGGTCAGCCTGGACCTATGCAGTGGGGTCAAAAGGGTGAGCTCCGACGGCGGAATGGAATGCCGAGTGATTATGGCTCAGATGGGAATTGACCGCAGGAAATGACTCCAGGACAACACAGCTGCTGGAAGATACACTCTGGAATTCCAGGAGGCGTTTCGAGACACATGAAGATTCGGGTGGCTTCTACCACGAGCATTGAAATCCCCAGGGGCGATGCCCTCCCCATCAGAGAACGGGTACCGCCAAACCCCGCCTAAAATTTTACCAGGAAGTGAAAGACTGGTGGCCAGCAGGGCCTGGAGAAACGGTGATTCAAGAGAGTCAAATTTCCCTGGGCCGCCCCCGTGGTTTTGGTGCGAAAAAAAGATGGGGGTCTCGGTTCTGCGTAGACTACAGGAAGCTAAATACCCAGACCATTCATGACGCCTATCCCCTCCAAAGGTTGAAGAAACGCTGTCCGCTCTAGGCCATTTCAAGTTCTTTTCGACCCTCGACCCCGGCCAGTGGATACTGGCAGGTTCCCGTAGCTGAGAAGGATAGGGCAAAGACAGCTTTCATTCTGCCTATGGGACTTTACGAGTTCAATCGGATGCCGTTTGGGCTTTCCAACGCCCCAGGGACATTCCAGCGGCTGATGGAACATTGTCTAGGAGATCTTAACTTTGAGTCGGTGCTGATCTACCTAGACGATGTAGTTGTGTTCGGGAATTCGTTTGATGACCATCTCCAGAAAACTGCGGCAGGTTCTGGAACGACCCACGAAACTATGGGCTTAAGATCAAGCCAAAGAAGTGCAGCTCTTTCCCGCAGCGAATTTGAGTACTTGGGGCATGTGGTCACTTCGGAAAAGGGGGACAGCCGGCCCCCGCAAGGGGAGGCAGTCCGAAACTGGCCTCGGCCATGTACATACGAGAGGTGGGGCATTCCTGGGGCTGGCCGGGTATTACCGAAGGTTTATACCCCGTTTTTGGGTCATCTGACGGGCCCTTAAATGAGCTACTTAGGGATACGGCTGGGGGTCCAAAAAATCGCCCCTATGTGAGTGGGGACCTCGGCGCAAAAAAGGGCTTTTGAAGCAGTGAAAGAGGCGCTGACCAAGTGCTCCAATTTTGGCCTATGCGCAGTTCGACACCCCCTTTCTGCTGTATACTGACGGTAGTCTACATGGGTTGGGGGCTGTGCGTCCCAGGTCCAAGAGGGGCGAGGAGAGTTATTGCCTATGCCCGTCGGTCCTTGCGGGAATCAGAGCGCCAAAACCTGACAATTATAGCTCCTTTAATTTTGGAATGTTTGGCCCTGGTGTGGGCCATGACTGAAAGGTTTGCGAGTTTCCTGACAGGTGCAGAAGTGACTGTCCATGACCGACAAAAAACCCACTGGGCATTTTTTGGGTAATGCTAAGCTTGGAGCCCTCGAGCAGAGATGGGTGGCACGACTCTCAAAGTAAACAATTCCGCATTAAGTTCCGGTCAGGGAGAGAAAACGGAATGCCGATGCCCCCTCTCGGGTCCCCCGTCAGACTACCATCCTGCAGCCCTTGATGAGGATTAGAGGGCACAGAAATGCCGACTTTAGCCAGTTCCCTGCGTTCCAGGAAGTGGCACACTCAAGTGGGGTGGCGTCTGGGATGCCGATGGTGTTGGGAAAGGCAATGGCTGATTGGCAAAAGGGTCCAGGATGGTTGCCCAGATTTACAGAAAGTGAAGGGGTGGGTCCGGTTTCGGGTCTGGCCCCGACCAGAGGAGCAGGCCCAGCTGACGCAGGAGGGGCAAAAGCTGTTGAGGCAGTGGATAAGCGAGTGTTTCCCAGGGTCTCCTGTTGCGGACCATCTACTTACAATCAGAGTTGCAGCACCGACAACAGTTTTTATCCCATGTCATTGGGGCCAGAGGCTGCTCGGGAAGCTCATGAGAGAGGCGCCCATTTTGGGAGTGACAAAAACCCATAAGTGGCTTCAACGACTGGTGTACTGCCCTGACTTGTTAAGCATGGTGTCTGAAGTTGCCTCAAGTGTCGTACCCGGGGGGTTAAGTAAAAGCACTGAACAGCGGGCCTCCCGTTCAAACCATCCGGATATCTGCGCCCCTAGAGCTCCTGATGATTGACTATGTACAGATTGGGTACTCTACCTCGGGCAGTCATATTGTTTGGTCATGACAGGCCATTTCACTAAATATGCCGTGGGCTTTAAACCACTAGGGATCAGACTGCAGAATCTGCTGCTGAGGCAGTCTGTAAGCACTTTATACAGGTGTTTGGGGGGCCCACAGAGGATTTCATTCTGACCAAGGGGCATGTTTCCAAAAGGGGGTAATGAGCGAACTGTACCAGTTGTTGGGATTTGAGCGTTCCGTACTACTCCGTATCATCCGCAGGGGAACGGACTTGTGAGCGGTTTAACCGCACCCCTTTTCCAGATGCTGCGGACTTTAGAGGACAGCCAGAAGGCTAGGTGGGCCTGAGTACCTGGGCCCTTTGCTGATGTGGGCCTATAACAATAGGGTGCACAGTACCACAGGTTACTCCCCACACATGCTGATGTTGGGAGACCGGGTTCGAGAGATTGAGGATCTTCACAAAGCCCAGTCCGACACAATCACCACCAACCAGTACCACAGCCTGGGCCCGGGAACACCGCCGCCGACTGCGGACGGTGCACACGGTTGTAGGAGAGCGTCTGAAACAAGTGGTGCATCCTAACCCAAGGCCTGTGCAGAGAGACAGTTTTTCCCCGGGTGATCGGGTCATGGTGAGGGCTAAGAGGCCATCTGGGAAGTTGGTGGGAGGTGGAAGGCGGGCCCATATGTGGTCAAGAGAAGGGTAGATCCTGCCATCCCAGTCTACGAGGTAGAGCCGTAGGAACAGGGGGCCGATCAAAGAAATTTGCACAGAAATATGTTGAGGCGCTGTGATTTTTGAAGTGCCCGAAACTACGCCCAAGTACCCCACCCTGTCCAGCAGCCTCCCTTAGTTGAGGAATGGTGGCTGTCCCATTGCCGGTGTCAAATGAAGTTCCAACTGTGACGATCTTGCCACCCAGGGGGAGAGTGGAGCAGCCACAACTCCTTCCCCAGGGGATTGTGCCTGAAACCCCTGAGCCTATAGCCCCAGTAGGACACCCAGATCCAACGCTTTGGGTTTCCCCCCAGCGCTGTGCGGGAAGGCGAGTTTGTGTGGGGAGGGTTGTCGAGGACGCCAATTCTAGTGGGGTGGTATGTAGGATAGTGGATCAACCAATTATGTTCACTAATTAAAGTCCTGTGTATGACACTTGTGAAGTATTTATTGTATTCTGCTGTTTGGCCACAAGAGGCCGCTATTTCTGGTTTCTGAGATATGCAAATGAGGCACTGTTATAACACTCACAATGGCGTCCGGCCATTTGGAAAAAGGACAAAAAGAGACCCGAGAGAGCAAGCTGCAAGCAGGGTGGACACAGGGGGCAGAGCCAGAAAACGATCCAGCTTCCCAGAACCCGCTAGGGTTGGACTGAGTGTGTCCAGTAATAGGAGAGCCCGACTGCCTACACAGACGTCGTTCCCGAATGAGAGCCCGGACAAACAGGACCAAGCTGCCGAGACAGAGAGGACCATCTGCAGCCAGACCATCCACCCATCCACAGGATCTGCACCAGAGGACAGGAATTGCCGGCCATCTGTAAGGTACCTCAGCGGATGCGTGCACGCCAACGAGCTCAGACTGTGGGAAGGCCTGTACTAGTTTAGTTTGGTTAGGTTCAGCTACAGGCCAAAGGGGGTTATCCAACTAAAACCTTCCTGTTCAGGACTTGGAAAAGAGCTTGCTAACACAGTGTTATCCATGTGAACCGGTTCACCTGTGGGAGAAAGTTTTGTGTCACATGTGCCTTTGTGAGGGAAATGGGTAGAATCATCTAAGTTGTAAGCTACTGTGCTGTACCACGGGCCCCTGCAGCCGCCACCACACACAATTATTCCCGTTAGTGCTTACGGTATTAAAAGGTAAGGGGTTATCGGCCTTTCCGAACCCTACGGTTAGGTAAAGTTACCAGGCATCCAGAGGATACACTCCTGGCGGCGCGTTGTGCAGCACAGTGGCCCAAGATATGTATTTGTATATCTGTGTTTGGGGGATCTGTTCACTATCTTGTTCCAGAAAGTTCAGTAAAACAACCTGCTGTTGAGCCGGTGTTGGAGTCGTGTTCTTTGTCCGTGACTTAGCTGTATTCTGGTAAACCTGCCCTCGGTACTCGGCTTACAACCAACCCAAACCACAAGGCCCTTCACAAACCACTCAGGACCCTCCAGTATCTGTGTATAAGAGGATGTCCCCAACAGCGCTCCAAGAGCTCCTCTCCCCCCATCAGAATGGGATGTGTGGGGTCGGGTCCGCACTTCCCCCGTGACAGTGACTGCTGACTGTCCCATATGGGGATTATGTACAGAGCGGAGGATCCTGGGACATGTATAGGGGCACCCGACCCGACCTCCTTTACTGCTACATTTGTAGGACGCCCCTATTGTGGACTCTCCAGACCTAAAATTTATAAGATGTGATACAATTATATCCAGTATCTTCTGCCTTGTTTATTACAATGTATCATTCTGCTTAGGACACAGCGGAATGTAACAAACCCCCAGCCAGGGCTGGGACAAGACCTTTTGGTGCCATAGGCGATCACCCACCTCTGCCTACCCATCGTCCCGGCCCTGGCCCCAGCTGTGAGAAGTATTAGGTCTCAGCAGGTTTTCAATTATGTTCCTCGTTCACTGACAACAACCACTGATTCTAATAAAGGTGAATAATTACATCATAAAGTATATTAGTAAGATGCAGAACGTTATAATATACAGTAATAAAGGGTCCTTTACAAGGGACTGCACATCTGCATCCCCTGGTGCTCAGATAGGCAGCTCCTCGCCCACACACATCATCTGTGATCTGCCTATAAGATGGTTGTGGCCGTTTTACTCGTGGGGCCCCTGAGCTGCTGCACCTCTGGTCTGTCCAGCACTGCAGGACTCCTCTGCTTCTATAGTGACACAGTGAGAACTGCCCGGTACTATCAGCGCGTACAGTGAGGAGTATATGGCGGCGGCACATTATAAACGCACTAATCACACGTATCTGCTGTTCCAGGGTCTGATGGTCGCTGTGTTGTACTGCTTCATCAACAATGAGGTAAGATATAGCAGAGCTGAATCACATAAAAGTACATGGAATCCTCGTGTCCCCCCCAATCTCCATATCATTATCCTGCCCCCCAAGTGTCAGTGTCCTTATCCTGCCCCAAGTGTAAGCGGCATCATCCTGCCCCCAAGTGTCAGTGTCCTTATCCTCCACCAAGTGTCAGTGTCCTTATCCTCCCCCAAGTGTCAGCGTCATTATCCTGCCCCAAGTGTCAGCGTCATTATCCTGCCCCCCAAGTGTCAGCGTCATTATCCTGCCCCCAAGTATCAGTGTCATTATCCTGCCCCCAAGTGTCTGCGTCATTATCCTGCCCCCCAAGTATCAGTGTCATTATCCTGCCCCCCAAGTGTCAGTGTCATTATCCTGCCCCAAGTGTCAGTGTCATTATCCTGCCCCAAGTGTCAGAGTCATTATCCGGCCCCCAAGTGTCAGCGTCATTATCCTGCTCCCAAGTGTCAGCGTCATTATCCTCTCCCCAAGTGTCAGCGTCATTATCCTGCCCCAAGTTTCAGTGTCATTATCCTTCCCCCCAAGTGTCAGCGTCATTATCCTCTCCCCAAGTGTCAGCGTCATTATCCTGCCCCCCAAGTGTCAGCGTCATTATCCTGCCCCCAAGTGTCAGCGTCATTATCCTGCCCCCAAGTGTCAGCGTCATTATCCTGCCCCCCAAGTGTCAGCGTCATTATCCTGCCCCCCAAGTGTCAGCGTCATTATCCTACCCCCAAGTGTCAGCGTCATTATCCTGTCCCCAAGTGTCACTGTCATTATCCTGCCCCCCAAGTGTCACTGTCATTATCCGCCCCCCAAGTGTCAGTGTCCTTATCCTGCCCCCCAAGTGTCAGCGTCATTATCCTGCCCCCAAGTGTCAGCGTCATTATCCTGCCCCCAAGTGTCAGTGTCATTATCCTGCCCCCAAGTGTCAGCGTCATTATCCTTCCCCCAAGTGTCAGTGTCATTATCCTGTCCCCCCAAGCGTCAGTGTCACTCTCCTACTTTTCCATCACATCTGCTGTTTTATATGAGGAGGGATCTGCTGGAGATGTAGGATCCTGATCCCGCTCAATGTCCCTGTCCATGGTCGGTCCCCATGTGTGACTTTCTCACGTCCTTCCTCTAGGTCCAGGCTGAGTTCCAGAAGAGATGGGAGCGATGGAGGCTGGAACATGTCTACAGCCAACGCGACAGCAGCATGAAGCCCATCAAGTTCCCGGCCAACAGCCTGAGCAGCGGGGTGACTGTGGGCAGCAGTGTCTGAGCGCGCCCCCTCCTCGCTCGGCCATGAACTCTGGGGCTAAGCAGCAGGGTCCATCTGTTTGCACAAGACGCATTCACTATCGTCGTTTATCTATCGGTGACATTCAGCTGCTTTCAGTCTCTTGTGGCGACCACCCGGCCGGTCAGTCCTGAACTTCGGAGGGACAGGGAGTGTCCTGAGCTGCTTGTATCCATGCCTGAGGCGGTGGCACTGATGGACACCGGGCGGCGGTCACTCTCAGACATGGCCGTCTTCATGTAATGTACAGACCACGACCAGTGAAGAAGGCCTGGTGGTCAGGAGAACATCTTCGAGGGTCTTCATGTAGAGGCGACAGTGCTTTACTTTCTGGAGATCCCTTTGATTGTCTTCACCAGTTGTCATGGACCATTGCCTGGAACCAGAAGACATCTGGGGAGGGGTCATGGTTGTCTCATTTTACCTGCAATAAACTTCTTACCTGGGTAATGATCTGGCAGTAGGTCCCATCCAGCCCAGAATTCCTACCACAAGTTTAACCCTAATGGTATCCACCTACATCTGTCCAAACATTAGAGACCATATGCAGTGGCTACCCCTCCCACACCTTCACCTCTATCTTCTGAGACTGGAGAAGTAGTGAGAGCACTGGCGACCCAACCATCAAGAATTGTAGGTCATAAGGGAGGTGTGGTGTGACCCTCAGGCCGTTCCCCATTGAGGCTTCCATATGGGATGGTAATCAGAAGCCCCAGGGCCCCTTTAATTCCAGAAACGAAAGCGAAAATTACCTGTCTGAGTCCCCCAGCAAGTAATGGGTGAGGGGACCTATCTTTGAGGCTATGTCTGGAACATGGCCACCATCTTGAAGGCCGCCATATTGGATTAAGGCCAAGTTTTCCTAATAGGAAGGTGGTCATGTAGCCAATCAAAGAAGACTGAAATTGTCTCAAAAATTGATTGTCACAATCAAATTAGCAACACAGAAGGTTCTCATGTGGGTTCATAACGATTGGATCCAGTGCCGTCAGCTCTGTGTTCAGCACAAGGGATGTTACTTTGAACGCGTCAAAGAGTTCTTGTTATTGTTGCAACTTCTGGTCTTTTTGGATCAGCTACATGATCACCTTCCCATTGGAAAAACTTGCCCTTGATCCAATATAGCGGTTTTCAAGATGGCGGCCATGTTCTGGACAAAGCCTAAAAGACTGACTCCCTCACCCATTACTTGCTGGGGGACTCAGATAGGCCATTTCTTCCTTCTTTTCTTAATAAATGGATCTTGGGTCTTTTGACGCCCCCTGTGGACACCTTGTGCAACCATCCTGGGCGACTGGGCACTATCCATTTTTGTTGACCATTGCTACACCCTGTATGGATGGTTTGAGCTTTCCAAAACTTCTTACCTTTTTCAACCCAACCTCCATTTATACTACTTGCAGACCAGAAGGGTTGGGTGGTGTGACCCTTGGGTGGGGTGGTGGTCTCCTGAGGTTTCTACCATAGAATATCCATGTACCATATGGAAACCTTAATGGTCTTCGTCACCCCACCTTTTTGGTCTAATGAAGGTTGGGGCACCAATGCTCTTTTTACTTCTCCTGTCTCAGAATAAGTGGGTTCACAGGGGTAAGTATAGAAAGTGTATGTGTGGCCACTGCATATGGTCCCTAAAATTTGAGGGGTCCAATGTCCCCTACATAAGAAGACAAATGGGATGGAGGGCATGCTACGAAATTTTGGATTGGGTTTTAAGCCCCATCCACATACTGTTTTTGCCACTCATTGGGGTATCCACCAGAATAACATAAAAATTGACTTCTATAGGGCAAACATAGTCACAATTGGACTATATGTCCAGTCTCTGTACCAGTCACAAAAGCGTTGTTGACCAGTACTTGGCTAAATTAGGACTATGTTTGCTCTATAGAAGTCAGTGGGGCCTTAGATCTACGAGCTTCGCTCTTGGGTGAGTCGGAACAGTTGGTGACCTGAAGGGTGGTCTTTTTGGCAGTGGAGGTCCTCCTGCTCTATAATAGCTCAGCACAATCATTTGCAGTCATGGAGCATTAAATGTCACGAAAATAGACAAATGCCCAAGTGGCCATTTCAAATGGTGTACACCGTATATTCAAGCCAAGGACCAAAATGCTGTGGAGGCTTCAGGTTGAAAGGGGTAACGCTCCTCATTAGGGAGAGGCACCGTGTAGGTGTGTGGAGATGTATACACCATGGTCCCTCCACTGAAATTTACATATACTCAAAAAAGTTCATAGAAAAGGAGCCACGACAATGCAGCGCCAGCTATTGGATGTAGTGTTCCTCAAGTCACATCTGAATCACTGAGCCTCGCAACGTGCATGGGATTAATGCCAGCCTGATACTCATCTAGGCAATATGACTTAAGGAACACTCCATTCAATAGGTGGTGCTGCAGAGTCTTGCTCATTTACCATGAGCCTTTGAGAATATATCGGAGGCCTCGGTCTCTTCGCTCCCACCAGAGTTTTTTGAGAATTACCTGGTGAAATATTTATGGCCAGTCCCAATTAACCCTCTTTATGTGCGGGGAGGGGGTCATGTATCTCTGGGGTCTCCTGCACGGCACCCTCCTTACTATTACAGTAGTGCACAAAATATCTCTAAACATGCAGGGTAGGTGACAAATATTCCTCCGCACCTCAGAGCCTTGGTGCAGCTCGAGCAGGGTGTCCTGCAACCAGGGGCGTAGCTATAGGTGGTACTGAGGTAACCGTCACTACTGGACCCTGCCAACAAAAGGGGCCCCAAAAGCCCTTCTGCCTCAGCATTGTAAATGGCACAATATAGCTGAGGGGCCCCATTTCACTATTTGCACTAGAGCCCAGCAACTGCAGGTAACGCCTCAGCTTGAAACTCTTACCAACAGATTAACCCCTCGTGAATATACTCCGCTTTTTTAGTGGAGACAGCAATTTGGGTGCTTTCACATGCTGCATTTTTGGTGTAGGTTTTTTTCTAGGTGCATTTTTTTTTTCAGGAATGCACAACAATAATTTATGTGAATTTCTGCAAAGAAAAAAATGCACCAAAAACGCAGCGTGTGAAAGCACCTTAGATAATTACTGTACAGGGTACAACAGAAACAAAAACACACAAAACAACAGAAACAAAAACACACAATAAGCTGCAAAATTTCCAATGTATCTGCCCCGTCCTGTGTCTCCAGATGTAGATAACCTGGAGATCGCTGCCCACTGTCCTCAGAGTAGTGAAGGGTTTGCACCATAAGTAGTGGCGCCATGTCTGGTCACTAGAGTCTGACTCCTCGGACCCCATGAAACCTGTAAACTCTACTGGGAATGGCAAGAAATCCTGAATGCAGACCCCAACCGATGAGACAGTGATGATGGTGGGAAAGCAATGAGTGCATGGAAGTGTGTGAGCAGTGATCTATAAGGGACACAACCTACAACCATAGGACACAACACGTACCCGACACCGCTGGTTTCGTCATACAATGTAAGGGCTAAGCTTGATGTCCACATCTGTGAATGACTGTAAATAGTG
>JAODAL010062722.1:0-19601 GCA_025379985.1 Phyllomedusa bahiana | reverse complement strand
ACCTTGCTTTAAAATTTAAAATCCAGCAATTTTGTAGTCAGCAAGGTTGAAGTGCCAAAAAATTCTTTTATTATCCGAATAATTACAGATAGGTTTTTTACTTTTGCGCACTAAGCTTTGTTCTTTGAGGCCCCTTTGCATTTAAATGTGAATACAGAAATTTTGTGTCACCACAGGGATTAAAAGGTGAAAAAAAATCCTTTTATTATCCCGATATTTTAAGTACGTGTTTTTTGCACTTTTGCCCAGTCCAGTTTGTTGATAGAGCCACCTTGCATTTAAAATTTAAAACCAGAAAATTTGTAGTTCCCACAGGTGAATTGATGGTCCCAAAAAAATACTTTTATTATCCGAATAATTACAGATCGTGGTTTTTTTGACTTTTGCCAGTCCAGATTTGTTGTTTTAGAGCACCTTGCGTTAAATTTGAACCCCAGAAATTGTGTAGTTACCACAGGTGAATTTGATGGTCCCAAATTTTTCCTTTTATTATCCGAATACATTACAGATACGTTTTTTTACTTTTTGCGCAAACAGCTTTGTTTTGGGCCCCCTTTGCATTAAATGTGAATAAGAAATTTTGTGTCCCCACAGGTGAATTGTGGTGCAAAAAATCCTTTTATTATCCGTAATTACGATAGGTTTTTTACTTTTGCCCAGTCCAGATTTGTTGATAGAGCCACCTTGCAGAAAAATTATAATCCAGCAATTGTGTAGTTACCACAGGTGAATTGATAAGTCCCAAAAAAATACCTTTTATTATCCGAATACATTACAGATATTGTTTTTTCACTTTGGCCACTACAGCTTTTTTCATTGAGGACTTGAATTAAAGTGAATACAGCAATTTTGTTAGTCACCCAGGTGAATTAAAAGGTGCCAAAAAACTTTTATTTCCGAATAAATTTCAGATAGTGTTTTTTTTTTAGCGCAGGCCCACTTTGTTGATAGATCTACTTTGCAGAAAAATTTTATCCAGAATTTTGTTTTTATTTGAGGGGGTTTTAGAATAGCTGTGGGTTTGCCGTTTTTAATAAAGGGTATCCAAAACTTTCCATACCCCCTCAATTTGTATATTTTTGAACTGGAGCGAAATTCAGGTGGTAAGCGAGCAAAAAGGGGGGTAGGGGCATGGAGGTAGGGCACGAGGAAGGTGTCCTTCCGTGCTGGCGACAACTGCATGCCAGCGGATCGTCGTTGCAGGAGTCAGGCCATTTTCGCTGGGTCGGGCCCTGTGAATCTCAGTAAACGAACAGCGTCGCCAATCTGTCTTCGTGGTTAATGCAACCGCATCCCGCACAATTGTATGTTTTTTAATTTTTTGGGGGATTTTGCTGTGAAATGCAGTAGATCAGGTTTCCCATTGTAAAAAAAAAGTGGTTTCTAACAGACATTTTTTTCTTCCAATTGTCAAGAGTGGGTCAGGGTGAGGTTTCTGTCAGAAACGGGAAAAGGTAGGACACCAGTGGCCTAAGAGAGTTAAGTGATGTCATAGATAGGCCCCTATTCTTAAATATTTTTGGACTGTTAAAGGGGTATGTCCCCAAAAGGGTTGGACATAGAAAAAGTGGGGCCCAATATTAAAAAGGGGTCAAAAAAAGGGTCCCGGAAATATAGGCCCGTAAACTTAACCTCTGTTGTAGGTAAAAAAATTTAAGGTTTTCTCAGAGTGCTATCCTGGAGTATCTCATGAAAATAAATTTTTTAAAGCCGTTCCAGTGGGTTTTAAAGGATCGGTCTGTCGACTAATCTCATCAGCTTCTATGAGGAAGTCAGTGATGACTGGATCGGGGAGGAAACTGGATGTCATATTCTAGATTTTTCTAAAAGCATTTTTTTCGGTCCCACAAAAAGGGTTTGGAAAATAAAAGAGAATGCTTGGAGGGGAAAAAATGTTGAAATGGGAAGTAATGGTCACTGATGAAAAAAAAGGGTAGTAATTAACGGTACTTACTAGCTGGTCGGGGTTACTGGGGGGTACCACAAGGGTCGTTTTGGGGCCCCTTTCCCTCTTTAACATTTTCATTAATGATCTTACCAGGGAATACACAGTAAAATATCATCTTTGCAGACGATACTAAGTCTGTAAAGTAATCAACACAAGAGGTAATATGTTATTAAAAAGGGTTGGGGAAAGTTGGAAGCCTGGGCAGGGAAAATGGCAGTGAGGTTTAACATGTAAATGCAAGGTTATGCAAATGGGGAAGAGAAAACATTACATGTTACATGTTAAATGGAAAAAATGGGTTAAAAAGTGAATGGAGAAGGAATTGGGAATCCGGTGGACAGTAAATTTAATTGTAGCACCAGTGTAGGCAGCAGAGCCAAAGCAAATAGGACATGGGGGCATTTTTAAAAGGGGGATAGATCACATGATGAGAAAAATTTTTCTCCCATTATACAAATCACTGGTTGACCCCCCATGGAAATTGTTTTACTTTTGGGCACCCGTGCAAGGAAAGAATTGTAGAGCTTTACAGGTACAAAGGGGGCAACAAAAATAATAAAAGGGCTGGGTGGACTACAGTCCAGAAAGATTTTGCAAGTTAGGGTTATTTAGTTTTTTGAGAAAAGAAGGGTTCGGGGGGAAAAACTATGTTTAAATACATCAAAGGTCAATATAGAGACTCTCCCAAAATTTATTTATACCAGGACTTATTAGAACAAGGGGGGGATCCTTACGTCTTGAGGAACGAAAGTTTTTCATAAAAATAGAAAGGGATTCTTTATGTTAAAAAGCAGTGGACTATGGATTCTCTGCCAGAGGGACTTGCATGGTGAATTCAATAACCGAGTTCAAAAAGGGTTTGGATGCATTTCTGGAGCATAATAATATAACAATTTTATAGTGTCTAGGATTCAGGAGAGGGGTCATTGACCCAGGGATTTTTCTGATTGCCAGTTTGGGGAGTCAGGAAGGAATTTTTTCCCTAAAATGAGGAAAATTTGGCTTCTACCTCATTGGGGGTTTTTGCCTTCCTCTAGATCAACCCCTTAGCACAACAGGCTGAACTAGATGGACGACTTGTTTTTTTTTAAAGCCTTAAAAAACTATGAAACTATTGAAACTATGAAAATATGAAACTGTTAATGGACACATATTGCAAAATGACTTGTTTTTGCAAGATCTTTAACTTTAGCTATCAATCCCTGTATTGAGACAACCCATTTAATAAAATTTAAAAAAAAGGAGAACAAAAGACATGGTGGGTTCCACCCTATTTTAAAAATGTGTTTTCTAGAATTAAACTACTAAAAAACTTGCATGTACAAAAGAGCTGTTAAAAAATTCATTTGAATTGTACAAGGGAGGTACAGGAAAACTTGACCAGATGTAGGTATTCGAGGCCCATGGAGTATGGAGCACGAACAGAGAACAAAGTACAGAGACAATTTCCTCCAGCACGTTGAGTTAAAATGAGAAAAAGAATGCCACGAAAAAGGGCACTGGGTGGAACCCGGAGCGTTAACCACCGTATTTCAAGTGAAGCTCAAATTGGTCCGCACTCATACAGAGGGGCAAGCGCTACCAGGACGCGACAGTATATGTCCAGTGAAACTAAAAATGGTGGTTGAAAGACTCCTTTTTCCGGCACTTTTTTTAAACTGGGGTCATGCAGGTTTGGGGCTCATGCTGTGGCCAGGAAGGTATAGTCAATGTCCAGTGAAACTAAATGGTGGTTCAAAGACTCCCTTTTCCGGGCACTTTTTAATTTGGTGGTCAGGACAGGTTTAATGGTCATACTGCGGTCCAGGACAGGTATAGTAAATGCCAGTGAAACTAAAATGTTGTTTGAAAGACTCCTTTTCGGCACTTTTTAATCTGGGGTCATGCAGGTTTGGGGCTCTGCTGTGGCCCAGGACAGGTTTAGTCAATGTCCAGTGAAACTAAAATGGTGGTTGAAAGATCCTTTTTCGGCACTTTTTAATCTTGGGGTCATGCAGGTTTGGGGCTCATGCTGTGGCCCGGACAGGTATAGTCATGTCCAGTGAAACTAAAATGGTGGTTGTAATACTCCTTTTTCCGGCACTTTTTTAAACTGGGGTCTTTCGGTTTGGGTCATGCTGTGGCCCAGGACAGGTATAGTCAATGTCCAGTGAAACTAAAATGGTGGTTGAAAGACTCCTTTTTCTGGCACTTTTTAATCTGTGGGTCAGACAGGTTTAATGGTCATACTGTGGTACAGGACAGGTATAGTCAATGTCCAGTTCAACTAAAATGGTGGTTGAAAGACTCCTTTTTCCGGCACTTTTTAAATCTGGCGGTCAAGCAGGTTTGGGGCTCATGCCGCGTTCCAGGACAGGGATATTCAATGTCCAGTTCAAGTAAAATGATGGTTCAAATCATACTGCCTTCTGGCACTTTTTAATTTGTGGGTCATGCAGGTTTAAGGGTCATGCTGTGGTGCAAGACAGGGATAGTGAATGGTGTGTGAGTTTTTTTCTGTGGCTTTTATAACCTAAGTGTGTTGCCTAAGATGTAGCACGTATCCATTTGACTGTTGTGGATGTTAATTCCAGCTTCTCCAGCCCTGTTTGGGTGTAAGAATGAAGGTGTTGTTGCTCTCCCATAGACTTTAATGGTCATCGATCATAATCTACCATCGACCATCGACTATCTTGTCGATGATGGTCGACTATCGACCATCGACCGATGTCGATGGCCAACGTAATCGCTCAACACTAATGTTGACCCAAATAGGGATTGCTATAGGATGTGTTCTCCTGGTACTGATGGTACTCTCAATTTGTTTTATCCCCTGTATCAGAAGAATGATGACTAAAACCATAGAGGCAGGAACAAAGGGAATATTTGTAAACCACACAGAAATGGATCCACTGATGGCAGGACCCGATATTGATATGAAACCAATGATAATGTATGATGACATGACGATCCCCACCCCAGAATACAGAGGGTTAATTTAGGGATAGTGATGATCTGACTTTCCTATGTGAAAGACCTCTAAGTGGGAGGCTATCCGTGGCTATCCGCGTATAGGTTGTCACTCAACAGGTGAAGAGGAACGAAGCGCATTGGAACAGATCATGGGGTTCACACAAATTAGGGAAAAATTTGTATTTAGGGGGGATTGTCAAGTCTGATATACATATATATGAGTGTTGTATACTTTTATATCTTTGTACTTTTCAAATTCTAATTTTTCCCTGCTACTAAACCTGCTCAGCTATAAAACCATGCAATATAAGATGGCGCCGACATCCTGTGTACCGCACCCAGATGACGTCAAATATTTACTGGAAATCAGATGTTTTACCAGAAATAAGAGGACTTACAGGAAACTACCCGAGATGACGTCTGTACAGTGGCAAACCTAAATTGTGCAACAAGTAAACCATGGGTGGATAAATATAAAGGCGTAACATTTATTGCACTATTGAGTGACAATTAAAAATGCTCAACCAGAGCAGATACTTGCGTTACCACAACGATTATACATATGGGCGAAAATGTCCTGGAAAGTCCAGTAGCAGCGTTCATGTGCCGCGTTCAGGCATAGCGTCTCCTTCCCGGAGCTGGCTGGTGGACAGGCGGGACCAGAGATTGAGCGTACGACGTTTCGGGGAACTCCTCCCCCTTTGTCAAGCACGTAGCACATCCGTTCACACTACCTTTATATATACTGTGTCAAGGCAACACAAGTAACAAAAACATTAAAAACAATTACAGAAACACTTTGAAGCTGAGGTTCTCGTTCATACCTAGGGGCGTAAGAGTATTCATCCTATGTATCCATCTAGCCTCTGCTTGTAATAGGCTACGTTCTAATGTTAACCCCTCACTTCCTTTCACCTCTGTAGGATACACCAGCGCAACTCTGTGACATTATGATTATATTGGAGAAAATGTCTAGCTACACTGCTTTCCCCATATCTTTCTCTGTCACCTGCATTTTCAGTCGAGAAGTTGAGCTTGGCTAATCTGATATTAGATCTGTGTTCGTTAAGTCTGATTTTAACACTTCGTGCCGTCTGTCCCACGTATCCTTGCAAATATATTACCGCCTTCGTATTGCATGTATATGCACCCTTGAAATATATTTTGTCACCATGTGTCGGATGTAGGACATACGGTCCTTTTATAATAGAATTGCAATTTTGACAGTTATGACACGGATGCGTACCCTTAGATTGAGGGTTAAGAAAGGTCTGTCTCTGTCCTGTAGTACAATGCAATTTACTTGAGACTATTTGGTTACCCACTGTACATCCCTTTCTATATACAAACAGTGGCTTCTCTTTATACACTTTCCCATATTTTGTGTCATTGGCCAACATATGCCAATGCTTCTCAATTGTTTTTTTAATCATCTTACTATGGGTGTCATATACACTAGTAAACAAAAACCTATCCACCCTATCCCTCGTTTTTGACTCATACAATAGGGTATTACGTGTTTTTTTCCCCACATCTTCAGCTATTTTTTCCATATCTTCCCTCCGATATCCTCTATTGACAAATTTGTCAATAAGGATATTGCTTTGTTCAACGTATGCTTGTTCAGTAGAGCAAATGCGTCTAGCCCTTGTAAACTGTCCTACAGGGATCCCATGGAAAATCTGGGGGGCATGAAAACTTTTCCTATGTAACATGTTGTTTTTATCTATAGGCTTGGAAAACAAACTAGTAGCCAAGCCTGATGGGTTTTTTTTAACTTCCACATCCAGGTAGTGGATGACGTGTTCGTCCGTAATAGCAGAAAATTGGATAAGGGGCTGGATACCGTTGAGGTAATCAACAAATGTCTTGAATTCTATTTCAGTCCCTCTCCACAGGACGAACACGTCATCCACATACCTGTACCATGCGACTACCTGTCTATACCCGCCCAACTTGGTGACATATTCACGCTCAAAAAACGGCCTGTATAGGTTGGAGTAACTAGGCGCTGCAGGGGACCCATAGAGGTGCCCTGCAGCTGGAGATAGACATCATTCCCAAATTTGAAATAATTTTTGGTAAGAACGAATTCAAGCAGTGTCATAAGAAAATTAATTGAGCATTGGATAGCGTATGGTCTTCATTAAGTGCTTCTCTTGAAGCTTGTATCCCATCATCAAATGGGATGTTAGTGAAAAGGGATTTGATATCCAAGGTACATAAGAGGCAGTTGTTTATATCTACAGTAGTTTCAGTGATGTTTTCCATAGCACGGAGAAACTGACCAGTGTCCCTTAGGGAATGTATATCTCGTTTCACGATCTTTTGTAGATATGAATCTACATAGGTAGCCAGGGGCTCAAGGATGGACCCAATCATAATGTCACAGAGTTGCGCTGGTGTATCCTACAGGAGGTGAAAGGAAGTGAGGGGTTAACATTAGAACGTAGCCTATTACAAGCAGAGGCTAGATGGATACATAGGATGAATACTCTTACGCCCCTAGGTATGAACGAGAACCTCAGCTTGAAAGTGTTTCTGTAATTGTTTTTAATGTTTTTGTTACTTGTGTTGCCTTGACACAGTGTATATAAAGATAGTGTGAACGGATGTGCTACGTGCTTGACAAAGGGGGAGGAGTTTCCCGAAACGTCGTACGCTCAATCTCTGGTCCCGCCTGTCCACCAGCCAGCATCGGGAAGGAGACACTATGCCTGAATGCGGCACATGAACGCTACTACTGGACTTTCCAGGACATTTTCGCCCATATGTATAATCGTTGTGGTAACGCAAGTATCTGCTCTGGTTGAGCATTTTTAATTGTCACTCAATAGTGCAATAAATGTTACGCTTTTATATTTATCCACCCATGGTTTACTTGTTGCATAGTCTAAGAGAATATGGAGGAATCCTGCTGATGGGTGATGCATGGTGCGATTAACCTCTTATATAACCACCAGAACTTTGTGAAGTTGCAAACCTAAATTGGTCAGAAGATGACAGCAGAAGATGTCTGATTTGTTGCAATAATAACCACGCCTTAACCATGCTCCTTCATTTCCTGTGTATATATGCTTGTGCACATAATAAACTCCAGGAAGTGCTGATGGGACCAGGGTGAGAGCATGAGCTGGGTTTGAAACGGAACTTTGTATCTGTGTCATTCTTAGCACAGTGCACACATGCTATTTGAGATTCGGAGTAACTGACTGACCCGGGTATTGTCGTTTTCACGACCACGACAAGTGTTCTTCCTTCAGTCCCAGGGATTTACAACTGCCCAGTTGGACTAGGAATTGATAGTTTTCAACAAAATATCATACAAGTGCGCTATCTGCGCCAAACTGAGATTCACCGAGCTCAATAAAACTATTCAGAAGTTAACAACAAGAAAAGTTCACTGAAATGTGAGAAAGAGACTGCAACTCACCACTTGATGTTCTTTCGATTGCACCTGTTCCTTCCTGCTTGATACAGCTTGCACCTTCCTTACACCCGGTCCTCTGGCTCCCGGCAAAGAGCCCACCAACAAATCCAGCAAACAAAAAAATGAGGGCCAGGGTTGATGCAAAAAATGAATGCTGCTTTTGTTCTTTATACATTACACAGATATAAAGAACAAAAGCAGCATTCATTTTTTGCATCAACAATGGCCCTCATTTTTTTGTTTGCTGGATTGTAAGGATTTGTTAATGGGTTTATTTCTATGTAATGTTTTGTCGCTTTCCTTACCTTCTGCATTGTAAAGTGCTGTGGAATATACACTATGTTAAGACTATTACTTCATAACTAAAGATTACTGTTAAGCATCCATAATACAGCATGTGATCTTAGAAAATCATTAGAAATGTTTTGTCTGATGATAAAAAAAAACCCTGCTATGATGTAGTAGCCACTAGTGATCAGCCTATTTGTGCAATTGTGCAATTGATCAATAGAGGGGTAACCATGTAATATGCTGTTGATCTTAAGGTGGGTCTGCCAGGGCGGGTTGGGGTTGTTCAGCCAGGGGATGTACTTCTATGGTATTTTTGTCCACAAATAGCACATATACATTGGTTGTTGGATTTGGACAACACATTAAAATTATCATCTATTTTTTTCCTCTATATAATATTCTATTTTTTTTGCAATAAAAATGCAATATTAATTGTTTTCTTTTAATCATAATTTTTATATTTTGTTTGCTTGGAATGCATTTTTCCTATTGTAAGTGAATATGTAATATAGTAAGCTATTACATTAGTAAGAAACTGAACCTACAGCAAAGGACAAGTATAAAACACTATACTTAGTACAACTTTGAATGTCACTTATGACAAAAGAAAAGAAAATGAGGACATATAGCCTGCAACTGTACAGCTGCCCCCAAGGTAAAGGTTGCAAAAGATGGAATGTAAAAGGACGATGTGAAATGAACGATGAGGTTTATTTTTAGAATGCCAGTCTCTCATGAGATCCAATTTAAAGAAAGGATCCTTTAAACTGGGAAATAGGTGAAGGAGTAATAAAGAGCTCCTCACACATAAGCATTATGTCATTTTGAAACAGAATGTGGGGCAGCTGCACTTACAATGAAAATACACAGCAAAGGTATTCCTGTATGTATGCCATGATGGAGCGAGGAAGAAGCGGCAGCCTGCTGGATTAGAAAATCAATGCACAGGAATTTAGAAAATATTCTGTAAATGTTTATCTCTATGCTGCTTTTCCTATTGATGGTTAAAAATAATTCACACCCACTACATAAGGCTACCTTCACACTAATATTTTGTATGGCATTTTGGATAAAAAAAAACATATCAAAAACTTTACGGGCGACATGTATGAACAGGGCTGCGCCAGACGTCTGGCATCTTTTCAGCCCGACATCTAGCACAGCCCCATTCGCTATAGTTTTAATAGTTTTAAATCTCCTGCACGGCAATATCAATATTTATGACCCGCAGTAAACCAGGTTCATAAATCAGGCGCATTCTATACCATTCTAATGCGCATAAAATTGGCATCTAAGTGTCATAAATCATACATGTCACCCAATGTGTCTGAGAACATGAAATTTTTTTATGTGTCTTACCGATTACATGATTTGTAATGTATAAAAATGATACAAAACACGAAAAAAACATAAAACACATTCACACATACATTTTTTGGGTTTTTCTCGTTCCCAAAAAACAAAAATGCTACAAACTGCTAGAAGAAAATTGTTAATGTACAGTATTCTGTGTTCGTTAAAAACTGCCACTGGCAAAAAAAAAAAAACAATCCTCAAAGTATAAAAAAAAAGTCATGAAGTAAAAAACAATGTTTTTAGTGCGGTTTCTATTTCTCCAATTACTTTATGCCAACATGTGATTCCTTTAGTTTTAGCCCCAAAACCCTATATAAAAGAGCTCTAAAAAATGCAGCTAAAAACACATTTTTGCAAAAAGGAGACATGAAACTGCCTTAACACTGAAATGACCTAAATAAGATCTAACTACCCTAAAAAAAAATCCAGCCCCTGGTAATGCTGCATACTGTAGAGAAATGTATTGGTTACACAGCAAATTAAAAAAATTTACTTCTTTAAAGGGGTTGTCTCACTACATTGATTCATCTTACTTCAGTCCTGTTTTCTTGGTTTCACTTTGAATTCAGGGGCATGTTTACTGACTTCCACTAGGCTGCAGTAGAAGCCAGGTCTGTAGCTATAGCAACCCGTACTGGCAGCCTATCAGGATTTATCAAACAGGTCTGTAGCTATAGCGACCTGAGGAGCTGATGCAGCCCATACAAGAGGGGATGTCTCAGAATAGATAGGACACTGTTAATGGACACATATTGCAAAGTGAATTGTTTTTGTAAGATCTTTAACATAGATAGCAATATTTGTAGTGAGACAACCCCTTTAAGTATTTTTTATTTATAATTTCGTATATTAAATTTGTGGTGTATATTTTTAAAGGATTTATAATACATTGATTAGTTGGGGGAGTGGAGTAAAGCAGCCCCTCTCACTATATAATATTGGAGGTGTAGCATTTCACAACTGTCATAAATTATAACAGAGAGAGTTGCAGATGTGTCAAATGTTAACTTGACAGTTAACACCATGATATAAGGGAACAGAATGACATCTAAACATTTTCAATGCTTTTTATTTGCCAGATAACACAGAAAACTGTGATATGATGGTCCAGCTAAACTCTGCTACACCTCTACATGCATAGTTTGCCATCTTCTTACCTTTTTATCTACTATTTTCCCAGAGTGTAAGACAGGGGGTCAGATGAATTCTTAAAAATAAAAGGTTGTAGTTTATCCAGGTTTATCCTGGATAAAATAAAAGGTTATGTTTTTTTATTTCTAGTGCCGTGGGCTGTATCTAGTATTGCAGCTTATCCCTATTCATCTTTTGTATAATAAAAGACAATAATAACTTTAGAAAACTGCATACAGGTATCTCATGTCCAAGGTCATTGTCAAGGGCATAACTTCTAAACACAAACACATGGAAACTGCAAACAGTAGTAATTACAGTGTGTGTAACAGTGATTGTCAGGCTTATCTGCCATATCTTGCATCCTTTCTTGGGCTGTTTTGGTTAAACCCTTATCTAAAACCGTGCTGGCTTTTAGCGTGTGATACCAATGACATACATTCCAGTCAATATCACTTACTTGATTTGTTAGCCACTGGTTATAAAAAAAAAGATAAATGGCATTTCAGCAGCCATTTTATTGGAGTTAAAAAAGGTGCTTATAGGAAAGATGTAAAATATAAGTGGTAGAATAGCAGAGAGTTCACAAAAGTCTTGAGGTAGGTTCACATGGGGCAGATCCACTGCAGATTTGCAACACATCTACAACAGGGGGCACTTTATTAGTTAAGCCTGATTCACTGAGGAGCAATTATGCATAGGACCAAACTATACTTTCTTATGTTTCCAAACTCACAGTAAAAAAGAATTGTAGCATATTCTACTGCATGCTACATTCTCCTTGAAGTATCGTCTATTGATGTTCTGTAATAAGGACCTATAGACACTTTGGGGGACATGTATGAAAAGTGACACCACCTTGTTAGTCATGCTTCAGTCTCTAACATTTGTAAGTATGTACGAAGTGTCTCACAGCACTTTATAAATGTGTTCCATTGTAAGACACATTTATGCACCAAAAAATTTGACTAAGCCTTGGGAAAGAACTGCTCCGTTGGCCGCTGCAGAGGCTATGCTTTCTTAAAGGGTATCACTTGTTGTGATATACTTGTTGTGGTTTGGTCAGGATTGAGTTAAAATTGTGCACTTTTTGAGTTATTGCTTTCTTAAAGGGGTATTCTTATTACATTGATTAGCAATGAATATGTAGGTGTCACTGATGCCCCTGTGACCTGCGACCCCCATCCCAGGTCGCAGGCGCATCCGTGCCCCGCTACTGAGCGGCGCCGCAACCCACATGTCGGGTTGTGGGTGCGCTCATTCCCCGACAGGTTCCCCTGTAAACTTACCCGGCCACGCTCCTGCTGTAGTCTCTGTCCTGCGGCACGCGCGGCCGCTCCCTAGGGCGTGCGTGCGCCGGCAGATTTAAATTTAAAGGGTCAGTGCACCGGTAATTCGTTAATGCCGGTCGCTGCCCCTATTTAAGCCTGCCTCTTCCTGGTTACCCTGCCGGATCTTTAGTGCCTTACTGCCTACTGAGAAAGCGTTTCCTGAGTCTAGTTCTGATTGCAGTGTACTGTACCTTCTTGCCTCCGTCCCATCGACCACGAACCTTTGCCGCCTGTCCTGACCTTATTGCCTGTCCCCGACTACGAGCCTGCCTGACGATTCTGTACCACGCTATACCTTAGCTGCCACCGCAAGCAAGTCCCATCAGGGGTGGCGACCTAGTAGACTCCCGTCGCAGCAAGTCCATCCCGCTTTGCGGCGGGCTCTGGTGAAAACCGGATCCTACTTAGATTCCACTCCCTGACGTGGCTTTCACCATCGCTTGCGGTGATCCAGTGGATCCACTACTGCGACCCGTGACAGTAGGCAAAGGTAAATAAAGATAATGACCAAATATATTGCTGTTCTGATTTTGCTTTATTTCCGAATTAGAACAGTTTTTATCTCCTGCTTACTTACAGAAGCCTCTTAGGTTACTGACCACTGCTCTCTGCTCTATCAGCAGTGGCCAGGATGGTGACATCACTCCCTGGTGTGTCTTATTAGTAGCACAGGAGCTTGTTTATCTTGTTTATTCTTACTGACAAACTTTAACCCTTAAGATCTCTGTAGTCTTCTGTTCTGCTGTTAAAAACTCTTAATTACCAATGTCCTTCTAAAAGGCTCAGCTAGGAATAGCAGAACTGAAATATCAGGCATTGCTGTAGAACCACCCACAGCCTGAACAGAAAGTGGGAGCATGAAGCTGGCTGTGAAGAGAAGGCTCTGTGAAACAACATGGTGAGAACACCATTTAAATACTGGTCAAATAAAAATATACTTTTTTTCATAGTAGTTTCTATAGATGAAATTTTTGCAATTTTTGGGGTCAGCAGTTTTAATGTTAACAGCGCCTTGAGGGTTTCACTGAATTGGACATATTTTTAGTTTGGTTTTCAATGTCTTCAGCAAACCATGAAACAGAGCTTCATTTAACAAAGATTCTTTATGGCTTTGGCTTTGGATAGTGTTTCTCTTTAGCAGCAAAAAAAAAAATCTAAAAATCTATTTTTAAGACTATAGTCATGATGATTTTATGTCTACATGGCAAAAGTAGAACAATAGCTTGATCTGCTTCAGGGGAAGATCCTTATCACTTTATATTTGACTGCTGAAATGAAATGATTCATAATACCACAATTGTATAATATTGGGTGGTCTTGGCTTTGAAACCAGAAATATTATTTTATATCTGCAATTATTTTGAATCACTAATCAGGATTCTATGAAATCTGACAGTTTTTGGCAGAATGGAGACTTATTTGTAAAATTTGTGCCAACATTTTTGGTCTAGAGTATGTTCATAATAAAGACTTTTGTCTGAATTTTTATTATTTTCAGCCTGCGTGAAAATGTTCAAACATATGTTAATAACTAACAGCTCCTATATATAGAATGGGAAAATGTAAATCGTCTTAAGATAAGTAATATAAAAAATAAGGAGAAATAAGAAGACCTCTTCAGTTGCACAACACAGAGGATGGCTACAGGAAACTATGTATGTCAATGGCACAATCAAGTGAGATTTTGAAATACAGAAATACCATAGTCATCCAATAGATATACCAGATAAAGCTATCCTAAAGAGCCTTTATGCAGGGGATAAGTGAGAGAGGCCACTAACAATCTTTTGAGCTGTAAATTGAACATAATAGACATACAGCAAACACCTCATTTGTGTTTCACTACTCATAGTTTTATGGGAGAGAACCAATTAAATATACATGATTTCCCAGCGAAAACTTTCCAAGAGGCTCATGGGAGCATAAAATGGAATCCTTTCAACGGTCTAAAATACTATGTTTTATAGGTAAAACTATAGAAATAGAGCATGTTAAGACCAGTAACACTTAACACTTTACAATCGATCAACAGTACCTCGCCATTGCGAGGCTTCTAGCAGGATGATCTCAGATGGAAGTGGCCACTGAGCTTAGAGTGTCACAGAGTGTCACCAGCACGTTGCAACAGAGATACAGAGAGACTGGAAGAGTTACAGAAAAGCAAGAAGTGGACGTCCTTTGGCTATAACACACACTGATGACCATTTCATCGTAAACAATGCCCTGCAGAACCGTATCATGACTGCCACAACACTACAGGCAAGTTTAAAGGAGGTGAGAGGCAAACAAGTATCACACCAGACCACATCATCATTTACATCAGCGTGGTCTGTGTGCTATATGACCAGCAAGGGTACCTGACTGATACCCAACCTGACGGATACATAGAGCTCTGCTTGATGTCTTCAACATCATTTCTGCTTAGAGTGAATTAACTGAGGATCACTGGTCCCTTGTTCAGCATAGATGCTCCGCAGCCAGTGCAAGTTGATGATGCCTGGTCCTGGTGGTGTGGTCAGGTCATGTCTGACATGACACTAATAGTTGTGTAACCTTTTTTTCTGAGAACTGTTTTCCATCTTTGTGGCATGGAGTCAAGTAATGTTTGACACCTGAAAAAAAATTATTCCAAGCCAAGCAGACTGTACTACGTCCCACAGTTCATTTGCGTTTTTAGGTCTTACACCAAAACCAAGTTTTTGATGTCCCTCCACAAATTCCCAATTGGATCGAGATCTGGGGATTGAGCTGTCTACTTCATAACATCAGTCTTATTGGATGTTGCCCTCTTGCTGGTGTGTTTGGGGTCATTGTCCTGTTAAAACACTCATTTCAAGGGCATGTCTTCTTCAGCATAAGGCAACATGACCTCTTCCAGTGTTTTTATATATTCAAACTGGTCCACAGTGCCTGGTATACGCTAAATGGGCTCAACTCCAGAGTATGAGAAACATCTTCAAACCATTATGCTTGCACCACCAAATTCTACACTCTTCATAGTGTACTGTGGCTTAAATTTAGGGCCACATGTATGAATCCCGCCGGGTCGAGGCGCCGTTTTCCGCCAGTTTTCCGGCGGAATCTGCGCCTGATTTATGTCGTGGCCGGGTGGCGCTCATACATATCGTGTAAAGTCCGCCGCGCCTCGCCAGCGATGAGGCGAAGTGCGGGGACATGGGCGCTGTGCGGCCTGCCCCTATGCTTCGCCGTCCGGGGAAGTGCACTCATACATGCGGGTAAAAAGTCCGCCGCGCCTCGCCAGTGTGTGGGGTGCAGGCGGGACTTAGCGCCGTGCGGACTGCGCCGGATCTTTTTCCGATGCGAGACAGGCTGGGGCGGCGAGAAATCATTCCAGATGTAGGTGCGGAGTATGAAGCACAAATCGACTTTATAAATGCGTTCTACATTTATTGGGTCTAAATCCTCCGTACAAGGTGAAGTGAAGCAGGATAGGAACATGCGAGGAAGCGTAACGAAGATCTCGACAGAAGTCTCGGCGCTCCGCTCCGTGCAGCAGGAGTGTGATTCCTGAAAAAATCACCTTTATAAAGGTGGAAAACAGTGTCAGAAAGGAGCTGAATGTACAAAATAACTTCTTAAAAAATACAATCACTTTCCCAACTCGAGAACGGCACAATATCAAGAAATATGATATTGGAAATTGCCGGGAAATACAGTAATTCAAATCCTGAAACCTATTCTCATTGGTCGGCATAAACCGGCCAATCAGAATAGGAGCGACAAAGTCCCATTCTAGCCTATGGAGAAGTTTAGACCAATCAGAAGAGAGACAAAGCCCATTCTAGCCTATGGAGGAGTTTGGACCAATCAGAATCCACGGCGGGACAGTTCAAAATACAGTAAAAAGGCAGAAACGAGCTGATTGGTTGAAGCAGCGGGGGCTCGTCCAGCTTAGCCAATCAGAGCGCGAGCTACTTTCTCATAGACTTCTATGGGGAAAAGAAATTCTGAGCGCGCTCTGTGATTGGCTAATTTCAAAGAGCCGCCGTAATTTGGACCAATGGGAGAGCAAGCGACGCTCCTATGGGTTTTGTAATGCAATCTGAAATCAAACTGTATATGGCCGAAATCACATTATAACACTACACAAGTTGTCACAATGTGTATATAAAAGGAATCCTAATATGTGGCTAACGAAAAAAAAATATTAATTCCCTAAAATCCCGCCCCGGAACGCCTACACCGCGCCCCACCGCGCCCACTGCCCGCCCCTTCATGCGGGCCGCAGCCGAAAGTGCGGAATGCTGCGTCCGACAGCGGGATTCGGGCTGGGAGGCGCAGTGTACGCCAGAAAACTGGCGTAAAGCCCCTTCATACATGTCGCCCTTAGTGTCTATGTGTCATCTGGCAAACTGTGGCTTTTAGACCAAATAAGAACAAGCTTGTTTTCATCTGTCCGTTGAATGTTACGCCACTGGTCTTGAGGCCAATCAATGTGTTCTTTGCCAAACAGTAACCTCTTCAAGAGCTGTATTTTTTCAGCAATTGTACCTTACGAGGGTTTCTAGCAAATAGTTTAGCTTCACATAATTGTTGCAGTACTCACAGGTAACTGAAGATCTTCTCTGATTTCCTTGGAGTTCATCAATGGAGGTCTTTTTTGCCAGTCTTGTTATTATATGATCTTGTCAGATTGTAGTATACCTTTTTCTACCACGTGTTTCTGGTTTTGTATGCCATCTTAAAGCATTGATGATCTTTTTAGCTGAGCAGCTAATTATTTTCAGCATTTTTTGTATGTTTTGTTCTCTTTAATCTAATTTTTAATCAAAATTCTTTATCCTTTGGTACAATGTCTGAAATGACCCATTGTACTTGCTGAGAATGGACTAAAACCAGCAGGTACAACATTGGCTTCCCTCCTTTATTAAAAAAGACCCATAATTGACACCTGTTTCTTCATAGAATGAACAACATCACTAATTGAAGTCCACACTGCTACCTATGTGAACACCCCCCTTTCATTAAATGATAAACACAGGTCTGGTCGCGCTCTGGTTTATTTTGATGGTGAGCTGTTCTACTGTAGCACATTGGTCAGCCCTCACGTACCTTTTTAGCCAAAATTTATCTCACAAATCAATGGCATGTTTTGCTCCACAGTTTTCATGACATATATTTCGCAATGGCGCCATTTTTTCACTCACAGTACTCTTTCACCACAGCAGCACGCTAAGGGTATGTTCACATGGCATATTGTGGCACATAATGTACTGTATTGTATGCCAGGGAAGATGGGAATAATTCATAGCTCTCTATGAGAGTTTTGAATTACCGTAATTGCGGGATGCATTTCGGGGATATTGCAGTGCAATTATGCGCCAAAATATTTGAAGTGGTGCATCTTAGAAGAGGTGGAGGGGGATGAAGGAGAGATTAGATCCGCACTTCTAAAAAGGAAAGCGTTCTGGATAAATAAATTGGAGACATTGGTCCCAAAAGGGCTTAAAGGGGATGTATGGCTTCTTCAGTTGGACCGTTCTCTTGAAGCTTGATGCTCTCACTTCCTGAAATCAAGGGGCGTTTCTTCCCCTCCCAGCTGAGTGTTTCTTAACTGAAGGGGATGACATCATCCCCTCTTCACTGTTCATGCTTGCTCCAGTGTGTCCCGCCCGCCTCCACATATCACTGTACTCTCCCTATGCAGTCTTATTTTGTAAGAGCTGTTTACATACCACAGGCCTGCATTCAGTCTAAACAGTCTTCTGTGAACTCAGCACTGATTTCTCACAGCTGGAGGTTTGAATCCATCCAGAGCACAGATCCATCTCCCTTCATGTTTACATAAGGCACCGACGCACAATTCTGCTGTTTTCTGATTGTAGAAGTAGCTGCAGTGTCAATGAGGAGCAGTTAGCTGTATAGAGTGAAATCTTTGTCTGCCCCTTCTACGCAGGAGCATAAAGGCACCGTGGCACAATTCTGCTTTTTTTCTGATTATAGAGACAGCTGCATGTTAATGAGGAGGCAGCTACTTATAGGGGTAAAATTGTTGTCGGCCCCTAATTCTGAGTGAGAGGCAGGAATGCAAGCTCCATGAATACCGCCAAACAGAATGTAGATTATTAGAGCCCTCAGCTAATGAAATGCAAGGAGGTGGGATCCGACTATCCTACCAGCACTGGAGAAGTTTGTTTACAGAAAACGGAATACTGTGAGAACAAGACAGCTTTGCTAATGACATCCAATTGCAAAGTTGTTTGTTTTCACTGTCCCCTTATTCTGAAGGCCATTTAATGAAATGATACAACCCCTTTAATGACGTTTATAGTTTAAGGTGTTTTCTGTAATGCCCTATTACATCAGCAGCGTTAAGGAAAGAAGATGGAGAACTAAATTTCAAGGGTTAATGTTTTCATGAATGAAATACCACGTGATGTTGTTTCACTGCTATGTAAACAGGGCTAATGGTAGACTGCTGTTACGGTTCCGGACGCGGAAGTGGATCCACTGGACCACCACAAGCGATGGTGTAAGCCACGCCAGGGAACGGGAAACTAAGAAGGTCCCGGGTTTTTACCAGACCCCCCCCGCAAAGGGGATGGACTTGCTGCGGCGGGAGTCTACCAGGTCGTTACCCCCCTGACGTGACTTGCTTGCGGTGGCAGCCGAAGTATAGCGTGGTGCAAAAAACG
This sequence comes from Phyllomedusa bahiana, assembly GCA_025379985.1. NCBI lineage: Eukaryota > Metazoa > Chordata > Amphibia > Anura > Hylidae > Phyllomedusa > Phyllomedusa bahiana. Next base: position 506 of record JAODAL010062722.1, on the reverse strand, counting down.
TCAGGCAGGCCCCGTAGTCGGGGGCAGGCAGAAGGTCAGGGCAGGCAGCTATGGTTCGTGGTCGTGGACAGGCAGGCGGTCAGGGGAGGCGGCAGAATTCGTGGTCAAAAGACGGAAGCGAGGATACGTTACACGGTAGATCAGGACGAGACAATAGGAAGCTTTCTCGATAGGCAAGGCCCTAAAGATCCGGCAGGGAGCGGGCGGAAGCGCCCAGGTGAAATAGAGGCAGTGCTCGGCAATTACCCAATTACCGGCGCACTGCCCCCCTTTAAATCTCACAGAGCCGGGCGACGCCGCGCCTTAGATCACAGGGACGCGCGCGCCGACAGCAGAGGCTGCAGGGACACAGGAGCGCAGCCGGGTAAGTACTGGCGCGCTGGGGAGCGAGTGCGCCCGCCCCCGACACCCGGGCAGCGGCGGCACTCGTCCCGGGGACCGGGCAGAGCTGCGCCGGGGCCCACAGGAGGAAGTCGCGGGGGCGCCGTCGCAACAGTACCCCCCCC
>JAODAL010062721.1:0-19602 GCA_025379985.1 Phyllomedusa bahiana | reverse complement strand
CCTCCCCCCGCCCTCCGGCACAGCTTCAACACAGCCCTGACCCCTGAGATGATCACCCTGAGAGCTGATGGCCCCTTGCACTAGTTGGGGACCCCGAACCACTGCCTAATAAACCGATAAATTTGGGTGAAACTGTCGGCCTTTGGATTTGACGGAGAGAAAGGCTCCGTGTCCCCATCTGTGTCCGTCTCCTCCTCCGTCCCTGTCGGGACCTGTTGTTTCAGAGTGTCCAAGATCGTTTCCAGAACTAAGATACACCACAATGCTCATGCTGACAAGGGCATTGTCCCACGACCATTTTGGTGGCTTCTTCCAAAACTGGCAAGGAGGGCAGAGCTCTTTCCACCTGCCATCCACTCTCGTGGCTCAACACCCCGAGGTCCCACCGCTGCTTGTCAGGCCATGTGTCACTTCGTACTGCGTAATGGCATTGCCGCTGCTCCCCACAATCGCTGGAGCATGTGGAGGGGGAAATTTCCCAGCGTGTTGCCACGTCAACAATGGAGGTTGACGGGGGGGCCCGAGCTGACGCTGCAACGCAGCCAGGGCGGGACAAGCGGGGTGCGAACGGCGGAAGTGCGAACTTAAAACTTCGAGCCTCCTTCAGCAGGCAGTCCAACCCGGTAGCTCTTAAGAAATTTCTGGACGACAAGGTTCATGACATGTGCCAGGAAAAGGGATGTCTCCAGCTACCGATCTTAAGGGCGGCCAGCAGATTTCGCCCTTTTCGACACCACCTTGCCTGGCACAAGGTTCTTGTCACCCAGCCAGCGCTCGGTTCGTTCGAGAGCCGTCCACAGCTCCTACTGTGTGTGGACGGTCTCCAAGACAAATTAATTTCAACACGGCCTGGTTTCTCTGGCACGTGATGCCACCAGAGGGCCTTTGGGGAAAGAACCCTGCACCATCCCTGCGGTTTTTTAAGAGCGTGCGCCGAGCCTGAAAAGCCACCGTCACCCCCAGAGACATCCACCCAGCTCACCCAGTGACTGTCACAGAGATATGATGCGGCCTTGGGCCCTGCTTACTAGTCCATGTTTTCGGTGGTCAGATGACTTTTCCGGCCCCAGATGCAGACAACGCGCTTGAAATGTTAGATGACACGTGGCTGGCCAGGGCTTTTCTGGCAAAGTAATGCCTGCTCGGCATCTGGTATTTGGGGGAGCAAGGGCCAGACGTGGCGGGAACCCATCTGTGTCCACCAGACGGGAAAAGGGAACATCCCAAGGCCAAAAGCCTGGCAATGCCGACATTCAGGCTTTTGGCTTTGGGATTGTTTGGGTTAAAGTGTTTCTTCTGCTCCCAAACCTGGAAGACAGAAGGCTGGCTGCTAGCTGGCCGCTGTAAAGGCGTGCAGGGCTCAAACTGGCGGAAGGAGAAGGGGAGGATGGGTCTCTGGTGGTGCTGGTGGGACCGGCGACGGGGGAGCTGAAGCGGAAAGGGTGATCCCTGATCATGACTCTGAAGAACATGGGCACTGAGGAACGCTTGGTGGTGGCAGAGGAGAGGAGGCGGAGACAGAGGGTGTGACAGTGGTTGGGGGCCCGGCGGGCCCGCTGGCCTTTTGGCCATGTGTTGCCTCCATTTCAACTCATTGCATTCGCTGCATTTTGACAAGACATGTGGTGTGGTTAACCCACCTAAGTTTCTTCCTCTACTTATTCGTTTACGGCAAAGGCGGCATATGACATCGCTGGTGAATCAGAGCGTTGTCAAAGAAGGCCACAGGCTTGAGAGGTCCTGGACCTTTTTGACCGGCGATAAGCGAGAGTGGGGTTTTGCGCTGACCGTGGGCTGGCGGAATCAGTATCAGCGGACTTCTGCGACCGCCCTCTTCCTTTGATGAGGCGGAACCCGTACTGACAACCTACCCCATGGTCTTCCTCCTCTCGTCCAGTGATGAGCGCATCGCAAGCAAATTCTGGCCTGAAAAGTACCACGTTGTATCCGGCAATGTCTCATCATCATCATCATACAACAGTGACTTTGTCGTCCTGAACATTCAGCTCAGGAGCTGCGGTTCTACAAGCAAGATGTGACTGCAAGGCGTTGCGTGGACCGCTGCCGGGATATTGGCCGATTGACCGCTGTCCTTCTCCTCCTCTGATGGCATTCAGTCCTGGGCGTCAGAGCAAAGAGAAACATCCTCTGTGGCCTCTTGATCTTTAACATCCCTCTTTGACCCCCAACCTCATTTTGTCATCAAAGAGGTCTTCATAAAAATGGATTATCCACATGTGGTACACGAGTTGGACATTTGGGCTGCTTCAATTTAGGACGGATGCTGTTGAAGCTGATGAGCGACATTTTGTGGGCCGTGACTGTGAGTACGAAGGAGGTAAGACTGCTGTATGCAGGTTGCATTAACCACTGAAGGACAATGGCAACAGCTGTTCGTTACGTGAGATTCACAGGGCCCTGAACTCAGCGATTGACAGGCCTGATGGTCCTGCAAACTGATGAATCCGCTGGCTTGCGTGTTTGTCGCCAGCCACTGGAAGAAGCAACCTTCTCTTCGTACCTTATACCCTTCCATTCCTACCCCCCCCCTCTTTGCTCGCTTACCAACTGAATTTCGCTCATGTTTAAAAAGCAGAATATACAAATTTTGAGAAGGTTATGAGTAGTATGGAAAGTCTCTTTTAAAAGACGGCAAATCACAGCTATTCTCAAATCCCTCAAATCAAAACAAACTGCTGGATTCAAATATACACTGCCCACAGTATATCTGATCACCAAAGCCGGAGGCCCTGCGCCAAAGTGTGAAAAAACCACGTATCTGTAATGTAAATTACGGAATATAATAAAAGGTAATTTTAGTGGCAACCTATCATTCACCTGTGTACTACAAAAATGCTTGTATTCAAATATAACTGCAAAGTAATCTATCAACAAAGCTGGCCCTGCGCCCAAAGTGAAAATAACACGTACTAAAATAGTATTCTGAAAAATAAAATGAGGTATTTTTTGGCACCTATCAATTCACCCTGATGTTGACTAAAAAATTGCAGTATCTACATATAAGTGCAAGGAGGTCCGTCAATCGAACAAGGAAGCCTGTATATCCGCCAAAGTCAACACGTATCTTAAATTTTATAATCGGGTATTACAAGGTAATTTTGGCAGCCTATCCAACCTGTGCTACTAGCTGGATTCTAATTTAAGTACAAGTTGGATAAATCAACAAAGGGTGGGAATGGGCAAAATTGAAAATGAACAACCTATCTGAAATGTATACTGATAATAAAAGAGGAGTTTTTGCATCCTAACAAAAGAGACCTTGCAGTTACTAGAAAAAATTATCCGATAAGTCAGGCTGCCCAAATATCCAGGAAATATATTTCAATAGAAGAACTTGTTAATAATAAAGCAATTTGCAAGTTCTACACTAAGTCTTGGTGAATCTTTATCCAGTATTCTTTATATAGCTAGTCAGTGATTCGCCCGCGGTGGCCCCCCCTCGCGCTCCCCCCCGTGCTTACAGCAGTAGATGCTCCTTTAAAATTCTCTACCTAACTATATAAAATCTTCAATCTCTAATCTAACTAAATTGTAAGGATCACACTATAGTAGAGTGTTACTCTGTGGTCTAAATAAGACTAATTTCGCGAGATCTGTTTTGCCACATCAGGCAGAGCGCAACTTCCATCTTGCTCTGAGACACTGTGAGACACTGAGGCTGACCGGAAACGCTGTTCTATGAAAAACGAGGTCGATGTGAATTTTTCCAGCCAATCACAACCATACACATCCCAGTCATGACGTCGCACACACATCTCACCCTGCTCTATTCTGTAATCTGATTTGCTGGCCGCCAAAATTACAGGAAGCGCCGAAAAAGGCGCGATCTTAATAGATGATGCACAGATTTTAACCTAAATTATCGCATGATCTAAAAAATCCGATCACCATAAAAACTGTGCCGATTTCAACTTTGTCGATAATAATCGCTCAACACTACTCGCCAATCTATTTTTTAAACATATCTTTCGGCTGCATGGACTTCCCCTACATATTGTTTCGGATCGGGGAGTTCAATTTGTCTCGAGATTTTGGTGAGGCTTCTATTCTCTACTACAAGTGGAACTGGACTTCTCTTCCGCGTACCACCCGCAATTAAATGGGCAAGTGGAGAGAGTGAACAAAGTCTTGGGTACCTATCTCCGCCACTTCGTATCCGCAAGACCAGTCTGTTGCCATGGGCGGAGTTTTCGTATAATTCTCTGGACTCTGATTCCGCTGGGGCATGCCCCTTCTTCATCGTCTTTGGTCGGCACCCCCGTCAACCCTTTCCGCTGCCCTCTGCCTCCTCCGATGTCCCTGCTGTGGACAACCTAGTCCGGGACCTATTGGCCATTTGGAAGAGACGCGCCAATCTCTGCTTCAGGCCTCTGCTCGTATGAAAGTTCAAGCAGATAAGAATAGAAGACCCCTCCTTCCTTTGCTCCGGGAGATAGGGTTTGGCTGTCCACTAGATATGTCCGCTTTAAAATCCCTAGCTACAAGCTGGGCCCCCGTTTTTTAGGTCCCTTTGAAGTCCTGAGGTGCATCAATCTGGTGGCCTACAAGCTCCGGCTCCCTCCAACTATGCGCATCCCAAACTCCTTCCATGTCTCCCTGCTGAAATCGATTATCCATAACCGGTTCGGTGGTTCCCCTGTCTCTCGTAGCTGACTCCACCAATGTTTTTACCGTCAAAGAAATTTTTGCCATGAAGACGGTTAAGGGGAGATGATTTTTTTGGGTCGACTGGAAGGGGTTTGGGCCAGAGGAAAGGTCGTGGGAGCCGGAGGAGAACATCCTGGATCGGGGTCTCTTGTCTAAGTTTATGCGGGCCAAAAAGAGGGGGATGCCTAAGAGGGGGTACTGTTATGGGTGTCCCTGCGACCCTCGCGTCGGGTCGCTGGCACACTCGCACCTCTGCAGCATCCTTAGCTCACCACGCTCCTGCCTTCGTCCCGCTGTACCGGGTGCGCGCCCACGGTACTGCAGGCAAATTTAAAGGGACAGCGCGTTGGTGATTGGTCTCACCGGGCGCTGACCCTATTTAAGCCCTGCCCCTTCCTTAGCACCTTTTCTGAATCGATAGTTCCCCGAGCCTAGAGAGGAAGCGTTCTATTGTGTCTTGTTGCCGTTACTGTGTACCGTACCCTTCTGCCTCCGTCCCTCGACCACGAACCATAGCCACCTGTCCTGACCATTTGCCTGTCCCTGACTACGAGCCTTACGATTCTGTACCACGCTGCACCAGGGCTGCTGCCACAAGCAAGTCACATCAGGGGTAGCGACCTGGTAGCAATCCGCCGCAGCAAGTCCCTTCCGCTTTGCAGCGGGCTCTGGTGAAAACGGGACCTACTTAGACTCCGCTCCCTGATGTGGCTATTACCATCGCTTGTGGTGGTCCAGAGGATCCACTACCACTGACTGTTACATTATAGACATCTAACATTGGACATTGAATTTCTTGCTGATCATCAGGAAGCATGCTCTGAATATCCGGGCAGAACTATGATGCCTTTGAATAAGTACTATATGGGAGGGGTATATGATACTACAAATGTATCTAGTACTTCTGACCATGGTTTTATTTACCACTCATAAAGTCAATGTATGATATGTATTTATGCAGTTATACTGCTCCTTACAAACACTAAGGGCGAATTGTCTGAAAATAGGTGCCGCTTGTTTTAAGGCGCATTAAATGAGTGTATAGTGCTTCTGAACAAATGAACCTGTCAAAAATCTGGCGTGTGGTCTAACTTGCATAGTATAATTGATGCACCTAATCTAGGCGCATAGCATATCATTGCTAGCATATTTGATGCACCTACTTTAGGCACATTCAAATGTGTTGTGCCTGGCATATAATGCGACTAGTTTTGGTGTACGACAATTCATTTACATAGAGAATAGGACATAAACAGTTTTTTGGGCGCAAAATACACCAAAACAATGGCGCATTCGTATTGGGACAAGTCACCCTAAATGTTACCACCACATAGTCACTGAATCATCCTGATATCGAGACTAAAATATCTCCCAGCTTTGTTTGTGCAGTGTCCAAATTATAAATTAACTCAAGAGTGTATGTGCATGTACATCATCGAAAGAACAAGAAACATTTCCAAAATATCGGTATAGCCTTTCTCCTTTATTTAAAATTTGGCAAGTGTTTTTATAAGCTTTCAGTGGTAGGATTATCATTATGCAAAACAGATAGTATATCTTTATTGGCCAATACAATATAAACATTTAAGCAACCCCTTTTCATTATTATTAATTTATTATAAAAATCCCCTCATTAATAATCATTAATCTTTTTTTATTGGTCAGCTCATTAGTAATAAAAACACACCTCTAATTATTCTTAAGCTCTGGTTAGTATGCATGAAATAATCATTTTGAGATATCTAAAGGTCAGTGGTTCTGCTGCGCATGACAGAATAGCATAGCTTGCGATTTTATCTCTAACCTTCGATTTCTAAATATTTAACACTGTGTTAGACTATATCCTTCACAAGCCAATAACAAGTAAGAATGTTGATACTTATGAGGAGAAAAATTCAAAGAAAATCTGGGTTTCTACAACAATAATGCAAGGGCACAGAGGAATAGATAAGGTTAGCTACAACTCGATGAAAAAGTACTGTTCATTAAAAAACTGCAAACTTTTAATCACCCTTATGGAACTATAGAATTTATGAAAAAATGTATATCCATATCACCTAGCGCCATATGTTGTATGACAGGTTAATACCACCATGCAATAACTGAAAAACAACACTATAGAGCTTGAATAATACGGTCAAACAGAAGATGTAAATACTACCATTTTGCAACTAAATAATAACGCCAAACAGTGATCAGATACCACTTCCTACCCCACTGATAGGGTACACTCCCAACAAAAACTAGGGGCGTCACTTGGTCATTTTATTTGTGGCTCTGGCACAGATAAAATGGCTGTTGCCCCAAACCAGGGCTGGACTATAACACCAGAAGGTCTGCTCAACTGTATATGTGTTCTCAGAAAGTGCATACAGTTGAAAACGAGTCCTGCCAGCTGCACTTGTGAACTAAGCAGCGACGTGATGAAGTTACTTTATTGCACCGCTGCCTCTCCTAGTCACTCTGCCTTCACGCCACCCGCGTTGGGCAGACAAGCAAGGCATTTGTCGGAGGAATGGGAAGAGGTTATTATTGTTATTATTTTTATTAGAGGTCTATATACCTACCTAAAAAAGGACCTATATACCTGCATAAAGAAGGGACTTATATATCTACCTAGGGAGGGCACCTACCCACCTATCTACCTAAGATGAAACCAATAAACCTATCTACCTAAGGAGGGGACATGTATGCCTAAGAAGTGGCTCATCTTCTGTAAATGCAGAGCACAGAGTTCAGGCCGCACAATATGATCCTGGGGTTTTTAAGTTGATAATTTGAGGAAAAAACATCAAAATCTGTTTTCTCATTATATTCTTATTAAGCTCATCAGATAGTTTGTTTAAACTGCTTTTACTGCTATACATCCTTATCGAAGTATCAGATATCTCTCACACAGCTTTACTTGGAACAGATGCACTATCTGCTTCAGCGAGAAGTTATATCAAGAAACTAAAGAAATTCCTCTATCAGAATGTCTCTTATCAACTAATGCCTAGCAACCTTATGCAGATACAGAAGACTATAAGGTTTCAGCAACAGCCAATTAGCCAATAGAATATTCATGTGATTCTTAATACGTAGAAGATATCAAACTGTTACTTCCTGTTAATAAAGCAGATTTATGTCCCAAACGGAAGGTGTAGGTCGTATCTCTCGAGCTCCGGCTGTCGACAGTTGTAATAATAATATAATTCGGAGGAGACATTTAATTGGATAAAGGAGTGGAACAAAAGATAATTTCCACACTTGATTTATCATCTTGACAGGGTTACGGGGCACAACTGCAGCAAAATTCCAGGGATAGGTCCTCTTTCTTCCCCAGGAGAAGCTGGGCCTGTACCTCGCTCCTGCCTCTCCTCTCAACCATTGTGTTAACACACCACAAAGTATAGCCTTTCATCCCATACCTCCCCCACTCCACCTATCACCCTATGGTGTCCCCATTCCACATATCACCCTGTGAGGAATTTGTACAGTGTCAGAGAATGAATAAGAAGCTGCTGGAAAAGTGAGAATTCTAAGACGTTTGTGTGGCAAATTCTGCTAAGTCATGGCCGGGAGAAGTCATCATGTCTAAGCTGAAAGGAAGATAAAAAAAGCGAAAGAGAGTGAGTCCGATCACAGAAGACGTCACCTGTGAGTCACTGGCTGTAACTGCACTGCAATCACTCGTAATTCCTATGTCTGCAAAGCCTGTATACATCTGGTAGTCACTATGTGGTGGTCGCATGTGGTCATAGTCTAGCAGTACTATTTGGTCCTTAGGTATTATTGGGATTGATGGTCTTCGTACTGTGGGATAGTAGCAGTGTACTGCTGAGGTGATGGACAGTATCTATGTGGAAAACATGTAAAATTAGTGACAGAAGCATTCACTTTTTATCTTTAAAAATACGTGCTGCAGTTTATGTGCTGTGAAAATGCCTGGAGTTGTTTTTTTCACCTCATATGCATCCTTGAGAGAGCCAGAAAAGCAGAGAAAAAGAGGCAAAAAGTAAGAGAAAGAGTATAGGAGCCATGTATAGTTATTTACAGTAGCTGTAGGGTGGACCCCAAAATAAGCCCAGAAACAACTTAACTGGTGGGCCCATAGAATCAACTCAACCTGTGGGTCCTAGGCACCCCAGTCCGACACTGGCTTGTGGTGTCCATTGATACTTTTTACTATGTAAGCTGCTGGCTACAAAGAAGCCATCAGCGTACGCAGTAGATCATGAGGAAGGGAGTCAGAGGCATTTGTAACTAAAAGCACTTTCCTGTGGATGGAAACCTGTTGGATAAGATCAGAGGCCAGTGGGAAGCCGTAGGCATTGAAACTACTTCAGTTTTTTAATTAGCAGCGTTAAAAGGGTTTTCTCACTAGGCTGTCTCACAGTCAGGTTCACAATCAGTTTTACACTCTTTTAGTCAACCAGCGTGTGGGTAGTTCTATAACAGTGATTAGCATATTTAGCTTCTCTGTAGCTAGCTTAGCTGTAACACTGATAAGTTCAGGAGAGCTAATCTTCAGTAAACTAAGGCCATGTTCACACGGCTTAAAATGGGCTGTATTTCAGTCCGTAATTACGCGCCGAAGTGCGCCAATTACGGGCCGAAAACGGCCCATTCATTACAGTAATTCACAGTTCTCATAGAGAACTATGGATTACGTCTCCTCTCCCCGCTACGCGCCGCTAGCAGTGATAGTCTATGGGCCGGCGAAGTGCCGGCCCCCTGCTTACTCCCCCGCTCCCGCCCCGCCCCCCTCCACACGGCGTAATTGTGGGGCGGAATTACGTCCCGCAATTAATCCGTGTGAACATGGCCTAAAGGAACATGTGCTGTGAAGACTGAAAACGATTCTTTATCTGTAATCTTGTTAGAGATAATTAGTTTGCTGTCTGTCCATGTTGATGTCATTATCTGCTCTAAGCTCTGTTCTCTAATCAGATAACAGCGGTATGGTCAGGTAGCCAGGTAACCATAGAAACATGTGTGCACTCAGAGCACATAAAATATCTCTTAGCTCATGACTAAAGTAAAATCTATTGACCAGTGTATTTAGAAAAAGTCCTTAATTACCTATCCCTTTATGTTGAAGGCTAATCTTTGTATTGAGAAAACCCCGTTAACAGCATTACTGGTCCCCGGGCAAGGCAGTGCACTGGGCCCGGCCTACACAAGCATTTAATTTTCTTATACTTCCTCCAATCTTCACCACACAGACAGAATAATTGAAACACAGACAGAAAAAGCTCTGCTTCCTAATGAAAATGCACAGTGTAAGCAACTATTGTCTCCAGGCGCTAATTACCTCCTGCAAATCCATTACAATATTTTGCTTCCATTGCATTGCAAGCAATAAAATGGCAACATTTATCTTGTGAATGCAGACATGCCTATACCCTGCTACAAGTCGTATTTTCCTCCTTTTCGCTAGCTAGCAGGAAATTTGAATGCTGCAGTGGATCATTGTAAAATTAGTATAAAATTCTGGTGTGTGCATATATTACCATAAGATTACCATAAGATCCCTATGCTTGTGGGACCCCATGCAACTGCCCAGCAAGCCCATGCATTAAGATAGCACTGGTTCTGTGTACAGCTGAGAATACTTTCTCCCACAGAAGGAGAGACCTTCGCATCCATGGCCATTTGGCCACCTCTCCATTCTTCATGACTGCCACAGAAACCTGCAAGACTATGGGCCACATGTATGAAAACGGTTTAGGTCTAAAACTCACTTGGTTGCCCATAGGTTACCATGGGCAAAAAAGTAAGTTTTAGACCTAAACCATTTTCATAATGTGACCCTGTATTTCTATATATGAGAATAACTTCGATATTCTAGCCACAAAAATGTTCTTTAAGTAGTACCTGGCTAGAGTCAAAACAGATAAAAAAAAATGTACTCCCCTCCTGGGTTCCCCTACTGCTGCCATTCCAAAGCATCCTAGGACCTGCTCATTTGGCCAGCAGACGGTATATGCAGGGTCCAGGAGCTTAACTATAATTTATAGGGCCGCATAACATAATGAGATGGGGCCCATCACCTAAAGACAATAAACTAAAACAGCAGCATATGTAGCAATAATTAATGGTATAGATAATACCGGAATATATCACGAAACCCAAATAGTAATAGATAGCAGAAAACCACCAACTACTTGTTCCTTACAAAAAGAAACAATGTTCTTGTACCTGGAGCAGAGCCATCTTATCTTCTGGGACCCATAGCCATGGCCACGTTGCCATGGCTGCTATGGCTATAGTTATGCACATGGCAGGGTCTCCATTCACTCACTGCAGAGGGGAATATAAAGACCACATCCTCAGTGTGTACTGGTTGTGCAGAGGAATTGGTCCTAGTGTGCTTTGAAGCAGCAAAGGACCTGGAAAGCATAAACAACCTTTTTTTTTTCTTTTTACCCAAGCCTGGCCCTATTTAGAGATAGTCCTTTGGTGCTGTAACACCCCTTTAAAGGGAACATGTCACATTGAATATCCTATGTCAGCATGTTATTGAGCAGGAGAAACTGATATACTATATGGTTTTGAAGGGAAAGGCTTAGTAGAACCTGTACTTACTTCATTTAAGTGAACAAAGCCCAAATAAAACCAAACAAAATTATTTCAATATTATGTTATGGAAAACAATGGATAAAAAATGAAGCTGATTCAGACTTTCCTCGATAGTCAACCTCATAAATGAAGAAAAGGGACAAGTCTCTCTGTCTCCAGATACATGCTGGTGCCAACTTTTATTGGAATTCTATTCCAACTGATCTGACATGATGTCACTTATGAGTGGGCAAGAGCTATGCTAAAAGCCTGGGTACAAGGTCATGGACTAAACTGTATTTACAAGTGCAGCCAGCACCTGGGCATGGTATTTTGATACCTTAGGTAGTAGTACCAGCTTAAATTTTAGTCCCTTCTAGGGTACGTTACCACAATGGGGAACAATCACTTGCAAAATATTCTTCAACACTAATGTATTGCAGAATAGTGTGTGTGGTGTAATAGGGGCAATAAGATGGCAGTCCTGGGGTCCTTCACTAGGCTCCCATCGGCAGCTTATGATCTTGTCGCGTGGAAGGGGGGAATGATCAGGGAGGTGGGAAATGGCTACAATCACTACATAACTGCCTAGATGTCACGGTTATGTTTTCTTTGGTTATTTCTGGGCCTTGCCTTTAAAGGCAAGTGTCAACTGTAACTTGCAGATGGCAGCTGCTGGGTATGGAATGGACTCAGCTCACTGTACACATCCTTGCACTCCCTACCTAATAGGCATGAGGTGGCGCCCTAGACGGTTGCCTAACTTTTCCTGCCTGTTTTGGAGTGCAAAATGAAATATTAACACTACATGGGCAGTAACGGAGCATGATCGTATTCTTGAACGATTTGTACTATGATGCAAAATACACCCTAAAACACATGCCAAAATAAGCCATGTGAACATACCCTTATACGTGCCGATTATAGTCATAGTTCATTTGTTCCTGACCAAAACATACGTTTATCTTAAAATGTCCAAAAAAAATCCGGACACTCTACACTAGGAGAGCCAGTCTTTTCTTCCTTCCTGTGTTAGAGTATGTTCACATGGCGTCGTGGATATGTTTTTGCAAGATGTAAAAAAGATGCATTGAAAGAAGGGATATGTCAATTCTTGATCAGTTTTACGCTATTAAAAGCCCATAGAAACAATAGGGATACATTTTTGCAGTCCAGAACTTTGTTGTATGTTTTTGGATGCTGTTAACGAAATACATTTTGTGTATTGCAAAAACGTATCCAAAACGCCAAGTGAACATACCCTAAAACACATCCAAAAATGTACCACAAAGTGTGGAAGCTTTTGGATACGTTTTCTGGACTGCAAAAACGTATCCCTATTGTTTCTATGTGCTTTTCAAAATGGATCAAGAATTGACGTTAGTTCTTTGAATGCATCCGTTTAATGCAATGCAAAGATGTACATAAAACACGTATCGTCTAAACGATGGTAAATGTCTTACATTGAAATCAATGTAGATCACACTTGAATATTGTTAAATACATTTTGGGGTCCGTTTTTCGGTACATAAAATGTACCCAAAAACTTATTTAACAAACGCCATGTGAACATACCCTAGCAGTACAATATCATAGCCTAAGATATACTGATTGCGACACAGTACCGCACATACACTAGCTCAGTAGACCGTTCCTGGTAGGCTTACATATACAGGTCAAGCAGATAGTATCACACATGATTAGATACACTAGCTCATATACAGTTCCTCATACACTTAGATAGGCAGGTCCAAGCAGATGGTATCACTCGCTAGGCTTCGATACACAGGTCCAGCAGACATTATAAGGGTTCCCATGGTGTCTTTGCCACCCATATTTCAGGGTGTAATTGCGCTGCAGTATGCCTGTAGTATGGCCTGCAAATACAGTAATTCATAGCTCTCACTGAAAGCTATGATTACCTGTTGTTTCCCCCAACGCATACTGCACGCCAGGAGAAAAAAGTGATATGTGAAAGTCTATGGGATGGAGCATTTTAAAAGTGCGTGCTGGACAACGCATACTTCTAAAACACCTGGCATATAGCAGCAGTCAGCACACCCCACTATATGCCACAAGATGCCCTAACACAGGATAAACTTAAATACCCAGGTCCAGCAGGTAGTATAACATAGGATAGGCTTAGATACAAGGGTCCAGCAGATTATATCGCACATGATAGGCTTAGAAACACAGGTCCAGCAGATGGTATCACACATGAAAGGCTTAGAAACACCTGTCTAGCAGATAGTATCATACATTATTAGATACACTAGCTCATAGACTATAGTACTTTAGAGGCTTAGATACACAGGTCCAGCAGACAGTATAACACATATAAGGCTCAGATACACAGGTCCAGCGGACAGTATCACACATGATAGGCTTAGATACCCAGGTCCAGCAGACGCTATAATGCCGCATTTACACGGCATAAGACAAATACCGGTTGGGATTTCCCGACCGGTATTTGCTCTATTTCTGGAACGCAGGGGGACGGCTTTTCACTGCGGTTTGTGGCTTCAAAAAACGGGCGGAAGAATGAATAGGTGCAATGTTTTCCGGACTGCCGGTGGTCTAAAAAACCGTCCGGCGGAAAATCTGTGCAGTGGGGACCGCTACACAGATTTTCCTTTAAGGTCCATGATAAAATTTGACAGCTGGTTTACAGACGGCTTTCAAAACTGAAAACCATCTGTCAAACCGGCTGAAAAACCTAACCGTGGTGACATGCCCTAAGGGTATGTTCACACAGCTTATTTGTCGGCAAATGCGCTGCAATGCGCCTGTAGTATGGTCCACAAATATGGTAATTCATAGCTCTCATTGAGAGCTATGATTATCTGCCTTTTCCACCAACGTGTATTGGTTACGGGAGAAAAAAGTGACATGTGAAAGTCTAAGGGAGCAACCACAGAACGGTTTAGAAATACGCGCTGGCCAGCACGTACTTCTAAAACACCTGCCATATAGCGGTGTGCACAGTACGTTCTGCTATACGCCGCAAGATGGCGTGTGAATTTACCTTAACACATGATAGGCTTAGATACACAAGTCCAGCAGATGGTATCACACATGAAAGGCTTATAAACACCTGTCTAGCAGATATTGTCACACATTATTAGATACAATAGCTCATAGACAGTACCTCAGAGACTTAGATACATGGGTCCAGCAGACAGTATGACACATGATAGGCTTAGATAAACAGGTACAACAGACAGTATCACACATGATATCCTTAGGTACACAGGTATATCAGATAGTATCCCACATTATAGGCTTAGATACACAGGGCGAGCAGATAATATAACACTTGATAGGCTTCCTAACACCCTACATCGCCCCCCTCCTAACACTCCACATCTCCCCCCTTCTTAACACATCCCATATCTCCCCCGTTCCTAACACCCCACATCTCCCCCCTGGGGACTGTGGGGGCCAATCCAGCAACTCTACTTCATTATGATTGAACCATTCCTTCTCCAAACTTGATGTATGCTTCAGGTCATTGTCCATGCTGGAACACTATGTCGTCCTTTTCATACCCATAGTACTCGAGTGGATGAAGTAACTCATGTTGTAGAACACTCACATATAGCTCAGCATTGAGATCAACATCAATCCTGGTCAAGTATCCAACATCTTTGCCTGTGAAAAAACCCCATACTAGCTTTCCTCCTCCGGACCTGACAGTTTCTTCAATTTCTCGATCTGTTAGCTCCCTTTTCCTTTGATTCTTCCAAACCCATTTGCCCCCATCAGAGCCCGGTCTATTGACTTTCATCTCATCGCTCCAAAACATACGAGCCACCTCCACTGCCGTGTCTGTCGCATTACAACTGACAGACCTTGTAATGAGCCAACTTGTTGACTCTTACATTTTGCCTGGACAGCCACCTCTTGGGTTTTGAATGGATGGACTTCATTTCGTATTCTTCCAGCTGTCATGGTCTCACATGATACAGTTTGGCAATTTTCTTGGCCGAGAGACTGCTGTGAATGAACTGGATGATGCTGTTTCTCTTTTCTTGGGAAATCATCTTCATGGCTGCTCGAACCAGTGACCATTCGCTTGGGAATAAGCCTAATAACACACTGAGCTATTAGGGAATGTGAGAACAAGTTGTAATTTGTAGTATACAAGAAGAAAAATATTGTCCCACCACCAGGAGCAGAACAGTAACTGTAATGGCACGTGCTATGGTCCAACACCTGAACCGCGGTCACGGCCATCAACCGGGTGCTGGAATGGTTCGCGCTGGGATCCAAGTTTCTTCCTGCAGTCGCACCTGCTCCTTGCTCCTGTCTCTCTGTGCTGGGACTCACCCATCCCTGTCCTACTTCTTGCTTGGCTCCTCTGCGTCCTCTGGCTACCTCAAGTTGTAGTACCCATTTTTTATCACTAGGGGCGTGCATGCACCATTCTCCGGGATCTAAAGGGCCAGTGCGCAACAGATAATTCTGGGGGCAGGCAGGCTATTCCACAGATTTATAGTTCTCATAGTGAAGAAGGCTTTTCTCCTATGGAGATGGAATCCTTTTTTTCTCCAGATGAAGGGAATGTTCTCTTGTCTTTTGAGGGGACTTTACATGAAAAAGCTTTTCCCCATACTTTTTGTAGGTGCCATTTATATACTATATTTATATATATAAATTAATCATGTCTCTCCAGAGCCGTCTTTTCTCAAGACTAAATAAGTTTAATTCTTTTAGCCTCTCCTCATAACTAAGATGCTCCATTCCCCTTATTAGTTTGATTGCTCGTCTTTGGAGTTTCTCTAGCGCCACTACATCATTCTATAAACTGGTACCCAAAACTGAATAGCATATTCCAAGTAAGGCCGCTGCAATGCTGTATACAGCCATAATATTACAACCCTGTCCCACCAGTCCATACCTCTTTTAATACACACTAATATCCTGCTGGCCTTAGCAGCTGCTGATTGACATTGCATGCTGTTCTGTTATCTATGATCTACAGGAACGGCCAGATCTTTCTCAACTGATTCTCTCAGTTTTTTGCAGATGCATGCAGATCATTAGTACCAAGATGCAGAACTTTGCATTTACAGTGAAGGAAATAGTTATTTGATCCTTTGCTGATTGTGTAAGTTTGCCCACTGACAAAGACAAGAACAGTCTATAATTTTAAGGGTAGGTTAATTTTAACATTGAGAGACAGACCATCAAAATTTAAATCCAGAAAATCACATTTTATAAATTAAATAAATTTATTTGCATTTTGCAGTGAGAAATAAGTATTTGACCCCCTACCAACCACTAAGAGTTCTGGCTCCAACAGACCAGTTAGACACTCCTAATCAACTTCTTACCTGCATTAAAGACAGCTGTCTTAAATAGTCACCTTGATAAGAGACTCCTGTCCACAGACTCAATTAATCAGCCTGACTCTACAACATGGGCAAGACCAAACAACTCAACTCACCGTGTTTGGAGGAAGAGAAATGCTGCCTATGACCCAAAGAACACTGTCCCCACTGTGAAGCATGGAGGTGGAAACATTATGTTTTGGGAGTGTTTCTCTGCTAAGGGTACAGGACTACTTCACCGCATCAATGGAAGAATGGATTGAGTCATGTACCGTAAAATCCTGAGTGACAACCTCTTTACCTCAAGAAGAACATTAAAAATGGGTCGTGATTGGGTCTTTCAGCAAGACAATGACCCAAAACATACAGTCAAGGCAACAAGTGAGTGGCTCAAAAAGAATCACATTAAGGCCATGGAGTTGCTTAGCCAGTCTCCAGAGTTGAAGCGTGTGAAATAAGCTTTTTTTCAATAAGACCTTTACTATTGGTTTCTTTTAAAGTGGCATGACCCCAAAAGTCGCACAGATGCCCTTATGGACCCTCAGAATAAAAAGTGCTGGAAGAAAGAAGTATTTGAATCAATATTTTAGTGAACAAGACATTGACTATCCCTGTCCTTTCCTGCAGTCTGACCCCAAAACCCATACAGATGCCCTTACGGACCCTCAGAATAAAAAGTGCCGCAAGAAATAAGTATTTGAACCACTATTTTAGTGAACTTGACATTGACTATCTTTGTCCTTTACTGCAGCCTGACCCCAAAAGCCGCACAAATGCCCTTATAGACCCTCAGAATAAAAAGTACCAGAAGAAAGAAGTATTTGAATCAATATTTTAGTGAACAGGAAATTGACTATCCCTGTCCTTTCCCGCAGCCTAACCCCAAAAGCCGCACAGATTCCCTTATAGACCCATTGTTTGAGACGAGAAATATGAGTAATATAAATGCTGACGTGCACCCCACAACACAGGAACACCCATAACTCAGACTGTGGTAACCGCTAGCAACACAGAAATAAATTTGGGTGCTATTTCACCGTTGTTTGAGACGAGAAATATGAGTAAAATAAATGTTGATGTGCACCCCACAACACAGGGACACCTGTAACCTAGACTGTGGTGGCCGCTAGCAACGCAGAAATAAAATTGGGTGCTATTTCACTGTGGCTTGAGAGGACAAATATAAGTAATAAATGCAAACGTGCACCCCACAAGAAAGGGACACCCTGTACTCTGTGCTTGCAGCTGGAAATGCAGAAATAAAATTGGGTGCTATTTCACTGTGGCCTGAGAGGACAAATATGAGTAATAAATGAAGAAGTTCATCCCACAAGAAAGGGACACCATGAACTCAGACTGTAGTGGATGCTGGCTGCGCAGAAATAAAATTTGGTGCTCTTTCACAGTGGCTTGAGAGGAGAAATATGTCTGATGCAGGATCTCCCCCACCCCCCCACCCCCGAACCAGGCGCAGTTCAGAGCATTGGAGCTGTTTCCAAATCTTTAACTAATGCTAACTAGAATTCTGTAATCTTGCTGTACCCCACGCTAACTATTCTATCAAGCAGGCCCGGACTGCCCATAGGGCAAACCGGGCATTTGCCCGGCGGGCCGCTGAGGTCCTGGCCGCAGGGCCGGCTCGGATCGCCCGCTGAGGAGGACGGTGTTCCCCCCCGGCGGGCCCCGACTCCCGGCGCTGGTCTGTGGTGCGCTTCAGGCGCCGCAATGGTCGCGTCAGTGACCGGGCCCCCCTTGCCACATGGCTGCACGGCCGGGTCACCGACCCAGCCATGCAGCCATCACGGCTGTCGCCTGCACCGCGCGGTGCAAGCAGCGGCCGAGGCTGAACATCTGGGATCCCATTCTGCAGTAAGCGGCCACTGGCTCCGGAGCAGGTGAAGAGGACGGGACAGCGGGTGAGTATTACTTTTTTTTTTTTTTTTTAAAACTACTTACTGTCCCTGGCTGCATATAATAGCCCTTCCCTGGCTATATGATGCCCTGCCCTGGCTACCTATACCCTGCCCTGGCTATATGATGCCCTGCCCTGGCTACCTATACCCTACCTGGCTATATGATGCCCTGCCCTGGCTACCTATACCCTGCCTGGCTATATGATGCCCTGCCCTGGCTACCTATACCCTGCCCTGGCTACCTATACCCTACCTGGCTATATGATGCCCTGCCCTGGCTACCTATACCCTGCCTGGCTATATGATGCCCTGCCCTGGCTACCTATACCCTGCCCTGGCTATATGATGCCCTGCCCTGGCTACCTATACCCTGCCCTGGCTATATGATGCCCTGCCCTGGCTACCTATACCCTGCCTGGCTATATGATGCCCTGCCCTGGCTACCTATACCCTGCCCTGGCTACCTATACCCTGCCTGGCTATATGATGCCCTGCCCTGGCTACCTATACCCTGCCTGGCTATATGATGCCCTGCCCTGGCTACCTATACCCTGCCTGGCTATATGATGCCCTGCCCTGGCTACCTATACCCTGCCTGGCTATATGATGCCCTGCCCTGGCTACCTATACCCTGCCCTGGCTACCTATACCCTGCCTGGCTATATGATGCCCTGCCCTGGCTACCTATACCCTGCCCTGGCTATATGATGCCCTGCCCTGGCTACCTATACCCTGCCTGGCTATATGATGCCCTGCCCTGGCTACCTATACCCTGCCCTGGCTATATGATGCCCTGCCCTGGCTACCTATACCCTGCCTGGCTATATGATGCCCTGCCCTGGCTACCTATACCCTGCCCTGGCTAAATGATGCCCTGCCCTGGCTACCTATACCCTGCCCTGGCCCATATGATGCCTGCCGGCTTTCCTATAACCCTGCCTGCTATATGATGCCCTGCCCTGGCTACCTATACCCTGCCCTGGCTATACCTATACCCCGCCTGGCTATATATGCCCTGCCCAGGCACCTTACCCTGCCTGGCTATATATGCCCTGCCCTTTACTATCCCCCGGGTATATGAGCCCGCCCCGGGGTACCCTATCCCCCGGCTATATAGCCCTGCCCTGGCACCTAACCCCCCCTGC
>JAODAL010062720.1:0-19602 GCA_025379985.1 Phyllomedusa bahiana | reverse complement strand
AAAAAATTTAAGTGCAAGCTGCCTCAATGAACAAAGTGTAGTGCGCCAAAGTCAAAAAAACGTATCTGTTATGTATTCGTATAATAAAAGTTTTTTTGGCCCTTTCAATTCCTGTGGTGACTATAAAATTGTGTATTCAGATTTAAGTGCAGTCCCTCAATGAACAAAGCTGTAGGGGCCCCAAAAGTCAAAAAACACGTATTGTTTGTATTGTTTAATAAAAAGTATTTTTGGCACCTTTAAATTCCCTGTGGTGACTAAAAAAATTGCGTTTTCAGATTTAAGTGCAAGCGTCAAGAACAAAGCTGTAGTGTCCCAAAAAGTCAAAAAACAGTTCTGTTATGTATTGTATAATACAAGATATTTTTGGCACCTTTAAATTAAAATGTGGGGATTAAAAAAATTGGGGATTAGTATAAGTGAAAGCTGCCCCCAATGAAAAAGCTGTAGTGCGCCAAAAGTCAAAAAACAATATCTGTTTTATTGTAAAAATAAAAGAATTTTTGGCCCCTTTTTTCAATTCCCTGTAGTAAATAAAAAATTGTGGATTCAAATTTAAGTGCAAGGGGGATATATCATAAAAGGGGGAATGGGCGAAAATGAACACCTATCTGAAATGTATATGATAATAAAGTGGAGTTTTGGGGCCCAAACAAAGAGACCTGCAGTTACTAGAAAAGATGTGTATCCTAATTAAGTTCAGGCTGCCCAATATCCAGGAAATATTCAATAGAAAACTGTTAATAAAAAGCTATTGTGTGCAATGCTAATAAGTTTTGGTGAACTTTACCCGTATTTTTTATAGAGTTGTCTGTGTTCGTCCGCGGGGTTCCCCCCAAACCCCCCTGCTCCCCCCCGTGACTTTACGCGGTAGATGCTCCTTTAAAATTCTCCCCCAAACTACATAAAATTTTTCCAATCTCAAATTAACTAAATTGTAAGGTCAAGTAATGTAGAGGTTTCCTGTGAAAAAATAGAATAATTTCGTGAGCGTTTGGAACAAGCAGAGCGTAGTCCTTTGTTGAGACGCTGGAGACAATGAGGCTGAACAGGAAACGCTGTTTTGTAAACAAAGGGTCATGTTTTTTTCCACCAATCGCAACCCATACACCCCCTTTCATGACGTCGTCAAAAATCTCCCCCTGCTCTTTTCTGTAGCGATTTGCGGGCCCCCCAAAAGACAGGAAGGCCGAAAAGGCGCGATTTAATAGTGATGCACAGATTTTAACCTAAATTATCGCATGATCTAAAAATTTCGATCAAAAACTGTGCCGATTTCAAACTTTGTCGATAAAAAATCGTCAACATAGTTCCCGTAATAAAAAAAAAAAAAAAAAAAAAAAAAAGGGGAAAAAAAAAAAAATTTTTTAAATTTAAAAAAAAATTTTAAAAAAAAAAAAAAAAAGAAAAAAAAAAAAAAGGGTGTATCCCAATAATAACTAAAGGGGAAAAAACCAGAAAATTTTTTGGTGACAAAAACCCAAGGGCGTTGGTGATCTGTGCTCGTCCGTTTTGGATTGAGTGTGAATACAGGTTGGTTCTATGATGAAAAAAAATTTTGGGTTTTTCCAGAAGATTCACAGTACACGTAATCTAACCCTGTAAAAATCAGAAAAATCTGTGAGTATCTTTAGGGACAATACATAAACTGATGAGCAAAACGGTAACAATGTTTTGAACTTTTAATTTGGCTCCCTATTTACCATCCCCTACAGCTTTGAGAGATGGAATCCATCTTTTTTGACAAAACTTTGGTATCTTATCAAATTAATTTGGGTTGCAAAATTTTTTGATCTGCTTAGTTATACTATTCTTGTCATGTAACTGAATTGTTACTGTTTTGCTCCTAAAAATCTGCATTTTAATTTTTATTATTTTGTAAAATCCACCTTTCAAAACTGCCCGAATTTTTTGGGATGTTTGATCGATTCAAGGTGTTTGATCAAAAAACCGATCCCCGATTTTTACACGTTCCCAATGTTGGTGCACGCTATTCGACTCCTTGGGCTTATTTTAACTTTTTTCTTAACTTACCCACAAGTGTTCAAATTTTGGTTTTCAGTTGGGGTGTGGGGGCCCAAACCCTCAACTTTATAAAATTTGGGGACGTGGGGGCCCCAAACCAGAAAACAAAAATCACATTCGTAAAAATTGTTTCCCCCTTTAAGAATTAAAAACCAGGCCAATGTCAAAGTAACGATACAAAGTATACTTATTTTTCCAATTGCCCAGCGATGCCCTACTGAGTACTCCAGTCTTTGTTTGTTTGTGTTGACGGATGCGAACCCCAAACAGTGGTCTCTGCAGTCATATTCCAAAGTACTGGCATGATGGCTCCCATCTCTGGTCTGTGATGTTAATAGTATGGCAAGTGACAGCTGAGAACACTGATTATAGTGGTCATGTGCCTGCTCCTAGCAAGACCGGAGTTCCTGCCAAAATGTCTATGCTGGATTGCCAGACTATTGGAGAGATACAGTAAGAACAGTTTATTGTGTTATTTTTACATCGGTGTGAATTTTTTAAAAGGTGGACAACCCTTTTTACTGGTGATGAGCGAATGGTAAAAAATTTGAGTTCGAGTTGACTCTCGAATTTTGAGAAGTTCGGTTCGGTTCGAACTTCGCACAGCATTAAAGTCAATGGGAGATGATGTTCAGGTTAATTTTCATGCTAACACAAGTGAGGAGAAGCCGCAATTACCTTCCATAAGAGTAAAATGGATACGTGGAACAACTTAGTGAAGAAAATTTGTCTCTAAGAGTCACAGAAAAAATTTCACAGGCTAAAATAATTCATTCCTTTCAATAGCTAACTCAAAAGATGAGGACAGAATAGCTATAGGAGGTGCAGCTGTAGCAGCTGCTACGGTGCCCCTTTGACACATAAGAAGAAATCGGTAATGGAAATGACACATGGTAACTGGCAGGAGCCCCCTATCACTTTCCTCATCAGGGCCCGAGAACTTCAAGTTATGCTTCTGCAGGCTGGACTAGATTAGGTGGCAGTACCATAGGTAGCAGTGAGAACATGCCAATGGGGAACAGTCAGGTTCCGGTTCTACAAGATTAGGCGGCAGTACCATTAGTGACAACGAGAACATGGCAATGGGGAACAGAAAGGTTCCGGTTCCACTACATTAGACGGCAGTACCATTAGTGGCAGTGAGAACACGGCAATGAGGAACATGGAGGTTCCGGTTTCACTACATTAGACAGCAGTACCATTAGTGGCAGCGAGAACACGGCAATGAGGAACATGGAGGTTCCGGTTCGACTAGATTAGATGCCGTACAGCAGTCAGCCTTCTGTGTACCAGGTGTGGGAGCATAAGAAATGCTTTTACCCCAACCATCCCAAAGCTAAAAGCCTGAATGTCAGCATTGCCAGGCTGTTGGCATTGGAGATGTTGCCTTTCCGCCTGGTGGACACAGATGGGTTCTGCCATTTCATGGCCCTGGCATGAACCCAATATCAGATGCAGTGCAGGATTTCTTTGCCAGAAAAGCTGTCCCTGTCCTGGCCCACCACCTTGTAGAAAAGCTCTCCAGTGCGTTGGCTGCATCTGTGTTCACCAAAGTTCATATCACTACAGACACATGGACTAGAAAGCACGGTCAAGGGCGTTACATCTCACTGACTGCTCACTGGGTGAGTTTGATGGATGACAGCGCTTCTGGTGATGGGTGTCGGCCGACAGTCTTAAATGCTGCCAGGATGAAGCAGAGTCCAGATCCCCAACCTCAAGGGGTAGCATCATGTGCCAAGAGAACCCAGGCAGTTCTCAAATTTATTTGTCTCGGAAACTGTCAACGCACAGGTCACAAGCTGTGGACGGCTCTGTGTACTGAGAACGACCAGTGGCTGGGTGCTAAGAACCTGGAGCCAGGCAAGGTGGAGTGCGACAACGGGAGCAATCTCCTTGCTGCCCTTAAAGGGAATGTGTCATCAAAAAATGACTTATTGTTTAACTCACATTTTTATGTTAAAAAACATCTTTTAGGAATTTTTGGTTATTTTTTTTTTATTTTCCATATCACTTTCAGTATTTTTTTAATAATTCTTAAAGGGAATCTGTCATCAAATTTTTTTATTTTTTTTATTGATGAAATGTTGTGTGTTCGTTTTTGTCTAAATTTTTAGTATATTTTTTTCTTTCATTAAATTTTGTGGTAAATATTAAAAAATGCCATAATAGTTTTCAAGGTTTCCCACTCTTAGCCACCAGGGGGAGCAAATCCAAGATAAAAAACATTTTGGTCCATGTACAAAGACCTTTTATTACAGCACTGCTGTGAATGTGGGCTGATCTGGTGGTGACCTCAATGCCTCACCCCCCCCTGTGAGCTAAGGAGGGGGAGGTGGATTGAATCTCCATTTTGTTGGTGATAAGGACACCATACAGAGCTGTTGTGTATCATAGCTAAAAAAGGGGAAATAACCAGAGTAAAATTTGTGATTACACTTAGGGTCTGTTCACACGGCGTCTTTGACTCGTGTAACATACGCTTTTCAATACGTTTTTGGATCTGTCTGTCAGTCACCAAACAGACCCAAACACGTATCGAATAAATACCCATGTGATTTTACATTGCTATTTATTAGAAACACGCATCGTTTTTTAAAACGAGTGAATGGCGATACGCGTCTCACTACGTCTTCGCATTGTTCCAGGAATTGTCATTTACATTTTTCGTCCAAAAGAGGCGCAGGAGCCTATAATAAACTATAGGGTGCGATTCTGCTGCAGCAAAATGCATCCAAACACTTAGCTGCGTTTTGCATCCGAAAGACGCTACGTTTTTGATGCGCTTTTGGACCCAATACGGATCCCAAGACTCTGTGTGCACATCCCCTTACTCTATTTCACTATGGATATACAGAAGGAATGCCACAGTATATGTCTGCATCCCTGCTCACAGGTATCCACAGGTGGCCAACGTCTACATATCCTATGAACGATGTGTACGACAGGAGGAACAAAAGAGGAATGACGTATGTCAGAGGGGAACGATGTGTATGAAAGGAGGAACTAAAGAGGAACGACGTGTGTC
Source organism: Phyllomedusa bahiana (assembly GCA_025379985.1). Classification (NCBI taxonomy): domain Eukaryota; kingdom Metazoa; phylum Chordata; class Amphibia; order Anura; family Hylidae; genus Phyllomedusa; species Phyllomedusa bahiana. Next base: position 14,549 of record JAODAL010062720.1, on the reverse strand, counting down.
AGAGGGGAACGACGTGTATGACAGGAAGAACTAACGAGGAACGAAGTGTACGACATGAGGAACTAAAGAGGAGTGATGTGTGTCAGAGGGGAACGTGTACGACAGGAGGAACTAAAGAGGAACGATGTGTACGACATGAGGAACTAAAGAGGAATGATGTGTGTCAGAGGGGAACGACATGTATGACAGGAGGAACTAAAGAGGAACGACGTGTGTCAGAGGGGAACGACATGTACGACAAGAGGAACGACGTATGTCAGAGGGGAACGTGTACGACATGAGGAACTAAAGAGGAATGATGTGTGTCAGACGGGTACGGCATGTATGACAGGAGGAACGACGTGTGTCACAGGGGAACGTGTAAGACAGGAGGAACTAAAGAGGAACGACGTATGTCAGAGGGGAACAACGTGTACGACAGGAGGAACTAAAGCGGAACGTTGTGTACGACAAGAGGAACGACGTATGTTAGAGGGGAACGACGTGTACGACAGGAGGAACTAAAGAGGAACGATGTGTACGACAGGAGGAACGACGTATGTCAGAGGGGTACAACAGGAGGAACTAAAGAGGAACGACGTGTACGACAGGAAGAACTAAAGAGGAACAACGTGTGTCAGAGGGGTACGACGTGTACGACAGGAAGAACTAAAGAGGAACAACGTGTGTCAGAGGGGTACGACGTGTACGACAGGAGGAACTAAAGAGGAACGACGTGTGTCAGAGGGGAACGACGTGTACGACAGGAGGAAACTAAAGAGGAACGACGTTTTGTCAGAGGGGAACGCGTGTACGACAGGAGGAACTAAAGAGGAACGACGTGTGTCAGAGAGGAACGACCTGTACGACAGGAGGACCTAAGGAGGAACGACGTGTGTCAGAGGGGACCGACGTGTACGACAGGATGAACTAAAGAGGCACGACGTGTACGACAGGAGGAACGATGTGTGTCAGAGGGGTACGACGTGTACGACAGGAGGAACTAAAGAGGAACGACGTGTGTCATATGGGTATGACATGTATTACAGGAGGAACTAATCAGGAACGACGTGTGGCAGAGGGGAAAGACATGTACGTCAGGAGGAACTAAAGAGGAACGACGTGTGTCAGAGGGGAACGACGTGTAATACAGGAGGAACTAAAGAGGAACGACGTGTGTCAGAGGGGAACGACATGTATGACAGGAGGAACTAAAGAGGAACGACGTGTGTCAGAGGGGTACGATCGTGTGTCAGAGGGGTACGACGTGTACGACAGGAGGAACTAAAGAGGAACGACGTGTGTCAGAGGGGTACGACGTGTACGACAGGAGGAACTAAAGACAAACGCCGTGTACGACCGGAGGAACTACAGCGGTACGACGTGTTTCAGAGGGGTACGACGTGTACCCCTGGTGGTACTACAGCGCAACGACGTGTACGACAGGAGGAACTAAAGAGGAATGACGTGTGTCAGAGGGGTACGACGTGTACGACAGGAGGAACTAAAGAGGAACGACGTGTGTCAGAGGGGAACGACGTGTACGACAAGAGGAACTAAAGAGGAACGACGTGTACGACAGGAGGAACTAAAGAGGAACGACGTGTACGACAGGAGGAACTAAAGAGGAACGACGTGTGTCAGAGGGGAACGACGTGTACGACAGGAGGAACTAAATAGGAATGACGTGTGTCAGAGGGGAACGACGTGTAAGACAGGAGGAACTAAAGAGGAACGATGTGTGTCAGAGGGGTACGACGTGAACGACAGGAGGAACTAAAGAGGAATGACGTGTACGACAGGAGGAACTAAAGAGGAATGACGTGTGTCAGAGGGGAACGACATGTACGACAGGAGGAACTAAAGAGGAACGACGTGTGTCAGAGGGGAACGACGTGTATGACAGGAGGAACTAAAGAGGAACGAGGTGTGTCAGAGGGGTACGACGTGTACGACAGGAGGAACGACATGTATGACAGGAGGAACGACGTGTGTCAGAGGGGAACGACGTGTACGACAGGGGGAACTAAAGAGGAATGACGTGTGTCAGAGGGGAACGACGTGTACGACAGGAGGAACTAAAGAGGAACTCCGCGAACGGAGTCTGGCATCGAAATCCGCCGCCGCGGAGCGGAGTCTGGTGTCGAAATCCTCTGCCGAGGAGCGGAGTCTGGCGTCAAAATCCGCCGCCGTGGAATGGAGTCTGCCGTCAAAATCCGCCGCCGCGAAACGGAGTCTGGCGTCAAAATCCGCCGCCAAGAAACGGAGTCTGGCGTCAAAATCCGCCGCCAAGAAACGGAGTCTGGTGTCAAAATCCGTAAAGAATCGAATTTTCAGCATCAGAAGCGAGAGTACTTTATTAGCACCAAAATCAAGAGGATTTTAGCGGCAAAATCCATAAAAAAAAACATTTTTATGTCAGAAGCGAGAGAACTAAAATTAGCAGAAAAATCTTGAATTGTGCAAAAATCGTTAGTGACAAAAGCACGATTACGATTAGGAATGAGGACATGTCGGACACCTGTCAGCCTCTTCTCTGGCAGCCCTGCTGGAGCACAGAGGGGCTGGACATTCAGTAGCTGCTTGTCTGGACTCCACAATCATGGTTCTCTGCTCCCTGCAGACAATAGAGCCTGCTGAGCTCACAGCAGGGGGGCTCTCACTGAACTTAACCAGACTGGAATCATTTCAAGTCTCTTACCTACAGTATTTACTTTATGGCAACTTCCTTTGTGCAATTCACACAGTAGAGAACTATCTCTGAAGGGGGGTAGGGCTCTTACACACATGAAGCTGTATAACTTTTTTTATAGGCTCACAATTAAAGTTACAGCAACTGGGAATAAAAAGATGATAGAAAACACACACATTACTGCAAAAAAAAAAAAATTGCGACACAATCCCTTTAAGTCCTGCGGTTTTCACTTTGGCCACTAAGCGTAATAATAGTCTGACACTTCCTGTTCTGTTTAGAGAGCTTTTCAGTGTCTGCTCATTATCAGTAAAAGCAGGGTCACACTGAAAGGAGACACCATTGTGTACAGATAACACAGAATCCACCAGTCACAAGAGGAGGTGTCACAGCTCCCCCTCTCCCCTCCCTTCACAGTGAAAACTCTTCTATACAAGTCTATGGGACAGAATCTGTCATAAGAATCCTATGTGCATGAAGCTGTTGTAAAGTATCTCTCTGACTGCTGGTAAAGCAGTGCAAGCAAGAATGTCTTCCCCACAATCATATATAGACGGCCGAATAGAGAAATCTACAATCAGAAAATAAAAACGACTTGTAGGAAAAGAATATGGATCAGGGTCTTGATATAATAAGTAAAAAAAAAAATGGCGACAGATTCCCTTTAAGATCGGTAGACTTACACAAATGCCTTGCGTGGAACACGTCATGAACCTGGTACCTGCTACCCAGGTCTTGACTGTCTGCTGAGGAAGGCTCGGGGTCTTAGCTCACATTTCCGCTGTTCGGACCCTGCTTTGGCATGACTGGCAGCGTTGCACCGTCTGATATGTGATGTGGCAGCACGCTGGACTTCCACCCTCCATGTGCTCCAGCGATTGTGGCAGCAGCGTAAAGCCATTATGCAGTATGAAGTGTCACATGGCCTGACTAGCAGGGGTGCAGACCTCGGACCTTGACCCATGGAGAGTGGAGACAGGTGAAGGATCTCTGCACCATCCTTAGCCCCCAAACTGGTCAGTTGGGACGATGCCCTTGTTAGCATGACCGTTGTGGTTATATTTTCGATGGAACACGCGTTAGACACTCTTCGGCAGCAGGTCCCACCAGTGATGAGAAGGAGGAGGCGGACACAGATCCTTACTCGTCGGAGGATGTAGACGGCCCGACTATTTCGCAATTGTATAGGTCTTCTTTAGGCGGTGTTTCGTGGTTGAGGGCAGGTGCAGGATGGCAGGTCAGCTCACAGAGTAGAGCGCATGAAGCTAGCCAGGGCTTTGGTGACGGTCAGGATGAGGAAGGGGAGAAGGATGAGGAGGCAGGAGTGGACACCACCAGTACTGATTACCCTTCAATGGTAAGAGACTAGCACAGATTACAGAAGGAGGAGGAAGAGGAGGGAGATTCCGTTGGTGTTCCTCGGCCCCGAGGCTTGGGAGATCACTGCAGCATCTCACACATGAGTGCCTGGATGCTACATTGCCTGCAATATGATCTATGCATCAAAGCAATAAAAATGAACAGCGAGATAAAGAGGCGGAGGGATCCTATCCGGTTTGGACTAGTTCTCTTGGCTGTGGCATATTAACCAAAGAGCTCTCGAAGGACACCAGAAACAAAATTGTAGCCCTGCACCAGGCTGGAAGACTGAATCTGCCATAGGCAAGCGGCTTGGTGTGAAGAAATTAACTGTGGGAGCAATAATTAGAAAATGGAAGACATACAAGACCACTGATAATCTCCCTCCATCTGGGGCTCCACGCAAGAACTTACCCCGTGAAGTCAAAACGATCACAAGAATGGTGAGCAAAAATCCCAGAACCACACAAGGGGACCTAGTGAATGACCTTCAGAGAGCTGGGACCAATGCAACAAAAGCTACCATCAGGTAACACACTACCGCGCCAGGGACTCAGATCCTGCAGTGCCAGACATGTCCCCCTGCTTAAGCCAGTACATGTCCGGGCCAGTCTGAAGTTTGCTAGAGAGAATTTGGATTATCCAGAAGAGTATTGGGAGAATGTCATTTGGTCAGATCAAACCAAAGTAAAACTGTTTGGTAGAAACACAAATCGTCGTGTTTAGGAGGAGAGAAAATACTGAGTTGCATCCAAAGAACACCATACCTACTGTGAAGCATGGGGGTGGTAACATCATGCTTTGGGGCTGTTTCTCTGCAAAGAACCAGGATGACTGATCCGTGTACATGAAAGAGTGAATGGAGCCATGTATCATGAGATTTTGAGTGCAAACCTCCTTCCATCAGCAAGGGCATTGAGGATGAAACGTGGCTGGGTCTTTCAGCATGACAATGATCCCAAACACACCGCCAGGGCAACGAAAGAGTGGCTTCGTAAGAAGCATTTCAAGGTCCTGGAGTGGCCTAGCCAGTCTCAGGTCTCAACCCCATAAAAATACCTTTGGAGGGAGTTGAAAAACCGTGTTGCCCAACGACAGTCCCAGAACATCACTGCTCTAGAGGAGATCTGCATGGAGGAATGGGCCAACATACCAGCAACAGTATGTGCCAACCTTGTGAAGACTTACAGATAATGTTTGACCTCTGTCATTGGCAACAAAGGAAATATATTGTATTGAGATGAACTTTTGTTAATGACCAAATACTTATTTTCCACCATAATTTGCAAATAAATTCTTTCCAAATCAGACAGTGTGATTTTCTGGATTTGTTTTCTCATTTTGTCTCTCATAGTTGAGGTCTACCTATGATGTCGATTACAGGCCTCTCTCATTTTCATAATTGGTGGCTGACTAAATACTTTTTTCCCTACTGTACATAGAAAACAGTCTACAAACAAAATATGGTCGGCAAATCCATTTTGAAAAGTAAGTATATAGGTGCACGCTGGTTTGGCAGCCAAAAGCAATGCAAACAAAACACAATATCAGCAGCACTCTATAAGCACTAAAAACAGTCAAAGGGAACATAGGAATTTTTGGGAAAAGCATGCTACTTTGGAATGTATGAAAATGTTTAGTTTCTTAGTGTACATTTTTGATCAAATCTATAGAATCTCATCTACCAACGACAAGGTGACTTCAATCCAGATGGGGACTACTACTACTACTCTATATGTAACCTCTCTTGGTATCTGTTGAGACTTCCACATTTCAGGAAGCGAAGATTCCAGTTCTAATCTAATCTGATTAAAAAAACCTGTGCACATGGGTAGAGTGCAAAAAATTCACAGAATCCACTAAACCCCAGCGGCAGGGAAAAGCCCCCAAAAAAAAACAAATTCACAGAAACAACACTAGGGGCCCTACTAAAATATAACTTTTAATAGATCAATTTAAAATATATTTTAAATTGATCCATTAAAAGTTATATTTTAGAAGGGCCCCTTTAGTGTTGTTTCTGTGAATTTAGAGTGCAAACACCAAGCTGGGGGCCAGCCACTCCCCTATGCAATAAGTCTGCAAACTTGCAGAACTCTACAAGCACTAAAAAACAGTCAAAGGGAATACAGGATTTTTTGGGAAAAGCATTTCTGCTTCTTTGGAATACATGAACATTTTGAAGTTCTTAGTGCACATATTTGATCAAAATTGTAAAAGCCCATCTACCGACGGCATGGTGACCTCAATCCAGATGGGAACCTACATCTACTCTTGGTGTAGAGATAAAATGTAGAGTAGGTTTCCATCTGGACTGAGGTCACTGAGGTCATTGTGTTGTGTTTACCTACATAGAAAAGGCTCCAGGTAGATTGTCAAGGCCCCCGGGTAGGTAGATACATAGGCAAGTAAGACCCAAGGTAGGTAGGCAGAGCTACAAGCAGGGGTTTCAGGTAGGTGGTTAGACAGGCAAGGCCCCTGGTAGATAAGCAGGGCCTTAAGTAGGCAGATAGGCATGGTCCTAGATAGATATGTGAACATGCAAGGTCCCAGGTAGGCAGGTAGACCCCATGTAGCAGGTTAGTCGGTAGAATGTTAAAAAATAATATTGTTTACCTCCACTGGTGTGTAGAATCATAGTCCTGTGGCCAATGAGTGTATCGGTGCATGAACAGCCTCCGGGACCTCTAGTGGCAATGGCTCAATACAAAAAAAAAAGAAAAAGAGTTGTCCAGCATCCAAACCTGAAAAAGGTATAGAAAAAAATCATGTATTTTATTGATATGCATTAAAAATAGAGCTACACTAGTGCAGTCCCCATTCCTTCTGGCGCATTTCGAGCAACTAGGGCTCTTAATCACAGCCCTAGTGGCCCAAGACGTGTCAGACGGAACAGAGGCTGCACTAGTATAGCTCTCTTTTTAATGCATACCAATTAAATATGGGATTTTATTTTATACCCTTTTCAAGTTTGGATGCTAGACAAATCTTTATCTTTCTTTAGGTTGGTGGGTAGACCCAAGGTAGGTAGATTGGTAGACCCTAGGTAGGTATTTATGTAGGCATTAGGCAGATAAGTAGGAAGGCCCCAGGAATGTAGGTTTGTAGGTCCCAAGTAGGTAAGTAGTCCACAGGTAGGTAGATTGGTCCTAGGTAAGTAGGCAGTAATTAGGCCCCAGATAGTTAGGTAAGCCACAGGTAGGCAGTAGATAGGCCCCAAGTAGGTTGGTAAATAGGGCCCCATTGGATAGAAAAAAAAATCTCACCTCTCCACTAAAATAAGTTTTGTTATTCTGTCAGTTTCCTGTCATGGATGTTTACTTATAGGTTATATAAAATTTCAGGGTCATTGTAGGTAGGACAAAAAGTTTTGTTACTTTTTTTAATACTTTAATTTTTTTTTAATTTTTTTATAGTATTGTACATATTGTTAACCCTACAATTTCAGAAAAAGACCTTTGGGGGGCATTTTTATATAACTTTTTTTTTCTTGCTGATTTCCCTGTGGCTGGGGCTAACATAGTAGTCTCAGTAATAAGGGACATACACCTCCTAAGATTAATACAGAGCTTATCTGGGTCTGGTAAAATCCAGCAGCTCATGCAGTTACCGAACTCCAGCGGTCACTTGACCGTCAGCTCCCGGAAGCAGGAAGCATTAGGATATGTTCACACAGCGTGTTGAGTCCGTATTTACATACATTTATAGATGTGTGCTTGGATCCATGTTTCGGACCCTAAATGAACCCAAACATGTCAATTCTTGATCCAAAAGACGCAGCATACATGAAAAAAACTTTGAGATTCTTAGTTCACACGTATTGATCAAAAAATGTTTAAGCCCCCCACGGCTTACAACGTGATCTCAAGGCATCTGGTTCGACTCTATCTTTACCTCTCAATACAGCCAAATTCAGGCTTCACATTGGGTCCACCGACCTCCATTATCCAGAGAGAAAAATAAAAAAGTACCAACCCTGCAAGCTGCACTTATATAACAGCCTGTGAAAGTGGGCGGGGTGCAAGAAACCAAAATGGAGGCATCCCTTCCTCTCTATATAGATTAAAAGCAATATATGCCAAATACAACGTATAGTTCTGCACAAAAAAAAAAAAAACTGAAAAACACAATGTGAACCTGGGGCCACTGGCAGGGTTGCGGCATATATATATATACACGCATTCCAATACCAGTGGCACACCAACTGCTGAAAGGGCTATACAATACATGGAAATCCCTAAAGAAGAATTTATGCTATCTATCATACATGAAAAAAACTTTGAGATTCTTAGTTCACACGTTTTGATCAAAATTGACGCAGCGCTTTTGGATGCGATTTTCGGATCCAAAACCGATCCAAAATCGGATCCAAAATGCAGTGTGAACATACCCTTGCAGTTGTATGGATGTGCAGCCAGAGGAGGTTAATTTGGTGTGCCAACTGACATGCTTTGGTACGTTGTAGGCAGATCAAATTAAACACTATTAGACACTTTGAAATGAGCTCTTCAGAGGAACTGTTTGCTAATACCTCTGGGTAATCTTATATGTACAATTTTGTAAAATAATCTTATCGACAACTTAGTGAGTAATGTTATTTAGTAAAGAGCTGCTTACCTAGGGTGTGTCATTTATTACGTGCAAAGTGGTTTAGGCTGGTATAATGGCCAAGTGATTTATCTAGAATGTGATAGATATAACATTAGTTCTGCACCATCTTCAAGGTGCACAAATTCATCTTTTAATCTATGTAACAGACAGTAAAATCATGAAAGACATTCTTCTTTATAAAAGAGATACTCAATGGTGCCAAGCTAACCATGAATCATATATGCTTAAACTAGTCTAACTAGTATACCAGGCACATGGCTGCTTTATTTCTAAGTCATTTACTAAATATTTTGCATTTTCTGTTAGCATCAAAATATGGTTGGAAAGCAGTTTATGAGGCATAACTAGAAACGAACACAGGAAGGGTAATCAAAACATTAGGGGCAAATATTTCTAATTGTTTATTGTTCTAACCCATTTTTTTTAAACAAACCCATTTTTTTTTAAAAACAGACATGTGTCACTTTATGTGGGAATAACTTTTTGATATCTTTACCTAAAACTTTGGAAAAGTTTGCCATTTTCAAAGTTCAAAAAATATCTGTGTTTAAGGCAGATAGTTATATCACACACAATAGTTTATATCTAGCATCTACCATATGACTACTGTAGGTTGGCATAATGTTTTAAACGTCTTTTTTTTTACGACATTAGGGGGCTTAGAAATTAAGTAGTAATTTTTTACACTTTTTAAAGAAAATTTGCAACATTTTTTTTAGAGACCAGTCCAGTTCTGACTTGAAGGGCCTGTATGTTAGACATCTCCATAAATGACTCCATCTAAGAATCTGTACCCCTTAAAGTGTTCAAAACACTCTGCTTTTACTTCTGTGTAATACTTAGAAAGTGTAGATGAAATTTCAAAACTTCCCTAGATTATAAATTTTAATCCATTATTCACTTTAACATGGCAGATGTGACCAGGGAAATGCAATTTAACATCGATTCCCCCTATTCTTCCATTTTTAGAAATATCCCTTATGTGTTCCTAGTGCGCTATTCGACTCAACCATAAGCCTCAGAATATGAAGGACAAGTATCTATAAATTTCTTGGGCCTCATTTTCATCAGGATATTTTTAAGTGCCATTTCAGGTTAGCGGACGCCCTAAGGTGCTAAAACTTAATACACACTCCTAAAAATAACCCATTTTGGAAATTATACCCCTTAAGGACTAAATCAAGGGGTGTAGTGAGTATATTGACCCTATGGTATTTCACAAACTTTTTAGCATTAGGCTGTGAAAATGAAAAAAATTATTTTTTCCAATAATATGCAGCTTTAGGTGAGAACTTTTTTAATTTCACAAGGAATCCTGGAAAAAAACACCCCAAAATTTGTTACAAAAATTCTTCCAAGTTCAGCAATACTCTATATGTGCGTGTAAACTGTTGTTTGGACACATGGCACGGAGTACAAGGGAGGGAGTGGCTTTTGAAACACAGATTATGATGGGTGCCATATCGCATTTACAAAGCCCTTAAAGTAGCAGAACAGGTGACACCTTCCAGAAGTCACCACATTTTGGATTCAACACCTCTCATGGATCTCATCTAGGGATGTATTGTGCATTTTGAGAACACAGGTGCTCTGCAGGCATATAAGTGACTACATTGCAGTTACATCCAAGGACTCACAGGAGACATCTTCTTTGATGAGTTGTTCACTTTCCTTTTTTATCTGCATACGGTCCACAATGCATGCTATGGCCTGTACCTCTCAGAATCAGATTCTGTTATGCAAGATCCTTCCCATGCACCCAGAAGATCAGCCGCAGACATGATCTCCAGGGGAAGCAACGGATGGAGTTTAGTACTGTCGTAGGATCCATTTATGTTGTCGAGGACAGTTTATTTAAATAAAGTGTTTTTTTGGTTCTGTCATTGTGTTTCTTTAACCATTTTATTCCAGTGTTAGTAATAAAGGTAATTGACAAACGCTTTTTTATTACGAGCACTGGGGCTTAGTGTCAGCCTTGGGGTGACAAAAGACACCGCTGGCTGACAATCCCCAGCAATAGTAATAGGTTTACTAACCAGTAAACCTATTACTAAACACAAAAACACCTTAATTAAATAAACACTCCTCATAACATCCCTCATTGATCATTCTATTAAAGAAATGGATCCCACGGTGGTTCAATGTAGTACAACAGGGAAACCTGTAAAATACAAAAACACTCATCAGCATTTGGCTGATGGCTTTTTAAAGTGCCTAAGGCAGCAGTAATGCTAAATATGGCCCTATAGATAGGTAGACCCCTCTTTTAGATAGCTAGCCTTAATTAAGTAGGTAGGCCCCCACATTAGTTAGCCCTACCCAAGCTAATAGATAGGTAGCCCTTCTCCCACTCAGTATCTAGGCCACCCATTATATGGTAAAACCCCGGTAAGTAGATAGGGCCAATAGTAGATAAGGCCCCAGCTAGGCAAAGCCCCAGGTACATACATAAAAAAGGCTTCAAGTAGGTTGTTAAGGGCCCAGGTAGGTAGGTATGTAGGCAGGCAAAGTCCTAAATAGGTAGGCGTAGCTCCAGGTAAGTAGTTAGGTAGGTAGACAGAGCCATGAGGTAGATATGTAGTCAGACAGGGTCCCATGTAGGCAGGTAGGTAGGCAGAGCCCCAGGTAGGCAGGAAACATCCTAGGTAGATAGGTAAATGGACAAGGCCCCAGGTAGGTAAGTAAGTCACATTTAGCTTGGCAGACCACCGTTAAATAAGCTGGTAGGTCCAAGTTAGGTAGGTAGACCCGAGGTAGGAAGATTAGTAGGCCTCAGGTAGATAAGTAGGTAGCCCCTAGGTAGGTAAGTAGTTAGGCCCTAGGTATGTGGGTTGGTAGGTCCCAGGTAGGTATGACCCAGTTAAGTAGGTAGGCAACGTCCTAGGTAGGCAGGCCCCAGGCAGGTTGTTGAGTAGGCCTAAGGTAGGTAGGTTGGTAGGCCTTAGGTAGATAAGTTGGCAGGCCCTGGGTTGGTAGGCTCCAGGTAGGTAAGTAGGTAGGCACTAGGTAGGTAGGCCCCAGGTAGGTAGGAAGATATGCCCCATGTAGGTGAATCTTAGTTAGGTAGGTAAGTAGGCCCCATGTAGGTAATTCGGCAGTAGGTAGGCTCCAGTTAAGTAGATATATAGGCCTCAGTTATATAGATAGCAGGTGGGCCGCAGTTAGGTAGGTTGTCGATGGGCCCCAGGTAGGCAGGTGGTAGGTGTGCTCCAGTTAGGTAGTAGGTAGGTGAGTCCCAGTTGAATGACAGTTGAATAGAATCTGTATTAGACGAAAAGAGGAGGATGAATGTAGGAAAATGACTGTAAGCTGCACGTCCGTCATTAGCTTATGCTTTTCTCAGCAAGGGCAGCATAATCTATGGGACAGGTTCCTTTAAGGGGTTGTCGAGGAATTGGAACAGCACCCCATAGTGCTGAAGTACCACAGCACCCAGGTGATCTGATAAGGATCTCAGCGCAATACTATGGCAAAGCCTTTACGATTCAGTATTTTGTTTGGTTCTAAGAGACATTAAGTTCTAGACCCTGCACTAGAGAAAGTAAAAAAAAAACTCTATGTATATGAAATGACAGTCACATCAGATCGTTTTTCAAACCTATACCAGCAAATCACAAGGACTGTAACAAGAGTATTCTAGGGTTCCATTTGAGTTCATCTATTTATGAGGTCAGAATAGTACTGCCAAAGATTCTGTGAAGTTGGAGAAATCCCTAAGTGTTGCTCTTAACTCAAACGTGAATGTTATTTTTTATATAATTATACATAAATGTGCTCTGCGGACCTGACTTAATGGCAAAAGGCTGCTCCATGGTCTTAAACTCGAAAGGGTTAACGTTTTTTTCAGTATAAAATATAAAAGCAGAGTAAGAAGCAAGCTCCTATGCTGCCAATAAGACACAGCAAGTTGTGACGTCACTAGCCCAGCCACTGCTAGAGCAGAAGGAGGTAGCTGGTAACTAATGAAGCGTGTGTAAACAAACAGATAAGAACTGCTCTAACTCTAAAATGAAGCAAAATTGGAACAGCGATTTATTAGGTAATACTCTATCTTCACCTTTGCCTACATGTTTAGAGCTAATCAATGTGATGGGAATACCCATTTAATCCCGTGCAATGTCAGTTTTGACCTTTATGACAGAGTCCCAAATTTGGTATGTGTCATGTGTCACTTTATGTGGGAAGAACTTTTTAAGGCTTTACCTATCCACAGGGCCGTTCCTAGGGGCCCGGGGTGCCGAGGCTCCGCTCTCCCGAGGGGGATGCCGCGACCGCCCGCCTGGAGGATCGCCCCTGACTCTGCGCGGCTGTATTATAACAGTCGCGCAGAGCCAGCAGCTGCTGGTGCAGGGAGGAGGCAGGACAGATCGTTTCCGTCCTGCCTTCTCCCCTGTATGTATCAGCGTCACAGGGAGAGCACGGCTTTCACCGCGCCCCCTGTGACGCTGGGTCGCCTCGGTCGGCAGCTCTGCCGCCGAAGAGATCCCTGGGAGCTGCGTGACAGTGTAAGCAGTATGATGACGTGACGCTGCTTCCACTGCTCAGCAGCTTCCACCACTGAGCAGCTCCAGATCAGGACGCGTGAACGAGGTGAGTACTTTTTTGTTATTTTATAATTAGCTACAGGGGGCATCACTGGCTACAGGGGGGCATCACTGGCTACAAGGGGGGCATCGCTGGCTACAAGGGGGGCATCACTGGCTACAAGAGGGGCATCACTGGCTACAGGGGGGCATCACTGGCTACAGAGGCATCATTGGCTACAGAGCATCACTGGCTACAGGGGCATCACTGGCTACAAGGGGGGCATCACTGGCTACAAGGGGGCATCTACTGTCTATAGGGTCATCTACTGGCTACAGGGGTATCTACTGTCTATAGGGTCATCACTGGCTACAAGGAGGGCATCACTGGCTACAGGGGCATCACTGGCTACAGGGGCATCACTGGCTACAGGGGCATCACTGGCTACAAGGGAGGCATCACTGGCTACAAGGGAGGCATCACTGGCTACAGGGGCATCACTGGCTACAGGGAGGCATCACCGGCTAGAAGGAAACACAATTTGTTGGTAGCCAGCTCACCACATCCATGCAGAAAGTCCTATCCGTGCACGTTAAATGTCCAAGGGAGACGAAAGCACATGCAGAGAAAATCGTGGGTACAGCACCGGAACAGGACCATAGGTGAATCTTGCAATAAAAAAAGCTTCTTTATTAGAACTCCATTAAAAAGGTAGCATCCAGAAAGAATGTGGTCTAACGCGTTTCGGGAGACGGAGCTCCCTTACTCATAGCCTGACAATAGTGCTAAGAACAGAACTTATATACAATATACAATTAAAAGGCATTACACTCACCTGATAACCGCGGTGTTCATTTGCATGGGGTTACACCATACTTCCGGACGCGGACTCCGAGACCGAAAGTGACCCTGTGACATGCGCACAGGAGCTCAATAAAGCCAACCTGGCAAATGCTCGCGCATGTGCAAAGAACCCAAACCGAGACATAGTCTCTGGAAAGAGAGCATCGCGGAATCAGGAGGTAAGTAAGAACAAAAAAGGCATATGACATGAGACATAATTGAATAATATTAATATAATCACTGTTAGCCTTCCTACTATAATAGTATAAGATATAGAAAAAACACACAAGTGGTACAAATAAGGATGTTTCAAAATACTGACAATCAAACATGATATAATGGTAGGTGGACATTAAAGAGATCACTGATTATTATAAAGATGACACGACAGAGACTTATAGAATGAAGTGATGAGAACCACCTTTCACTTTGTATATTAATGTCCTAGATGTAGTGATATAGGTATAATGAAAAAGATATATTAATTATAAACAAGTTCCATCTAATATGGATTATATACATGGCCCATCTGATCATAATC